>CAJHQQ010000739.1:0-146819 GCA_905132885.1 Moricandia moricandioides
ACATGTGACTACCAAAAAAGCTCGTATATATAGCTCCATGATTAATATATATATATATATATAAGATTTCTCATTGTAGTGATAACATAAGATTTCTCAATACTGCTTTTAAGGATTTTAATATTCCATGATTAATATATATAGCTCGTATATTAATATGTTATAATGACATATGTATACCAAAATATGTTGTAATAATGATCCATCTAAGTATATAATTAACATATATGTATTTTATATGATACATAGTTTAATTTAAACAATATTAAAGTATATATATATATATATATATATATATATAATTTGAATATATATTAAATGATACTTAATATTCATATGATATTATGATCATTTGTATATTTTTATAACAAAAAAAATAAAAACATTATTCACAAAATTTTGATTGTAATGCTTTTATTGTTTTAATAATTTATAGTTGTTTTTAAAAATTTATAATATAACATGTAAGAATTTTTTTTTTAGATTTTTTATTATATGGTTAATGTGATTGTTTAATTTTCTTAATAATATAAATTAAAAATGATGAAGAATACAAAATATATTATCAAATCTTTATTATTCAAAACATTAATTGTTACATATATGTTAATCATATTAGGTAATTCTGTAGCTTTTTATTTAATGAAAGAATGTTAAATATCCTTTTATGCACTACCAATCAATATGAATGTTAATTTAATAAAATATAGTCTATAATTAGATTGACCAACTTTTTCTAAGGATTCTGAAAATCATCCTGGTGATGACACGTGGTTACACTTAAAAGTTCTAATGCTCCACGATTAATATATAGGGGATAAGTTACTACTTCTTTTACTTACCCATACGGTGTGGACACCCACAAGTTTCCCGGGTTGAATGTTACGGTTGCTGTCAGCGAAGAACAACTGAAAATATAACCTATGAATTTTGGAACTTATTAAGCTTTTGTGATTAGGTAAAATAAACAAGAGAGAGAGACGTTGAGATTTGGTTGTGTTCTTACTGTCTTTGAAAATTTGATGTTGGTCATTTTATACGTAGAGATTTGTGGTTGTTGCCAACAATGGATTTGAATTTGGGGGTCTTTTTGTCATCAAGGGGGTCATAAATATTTTTAAAGAACCTTTGTAAAAAAAAGAAAATTCATAATTTGGAACTTTAAAACTATGTACAAAATGTTTTTTGACGTCAAAAAAAAAAAACTATGTACAAAATGTAAAAAAAATAGGGGCTAAAACCAATGCTTTATTGGAATTGACCTAAACCCAGCCCAAGTTGTTGCCATTTAGAGTATATGATACCAAAACTTGGTCAAAAGAAAATGTAGTTTTTTTTAACAATGAATAATTATGTTATTACAAACTATAAAAAATATTACAGCCGATTCTACAACCAACAATTCTACTTATCATATGAGAATTTATGCCTAACTGCATTCACTACAAGAAAACATGAGATTACCAACTACAATTTGTGACTAACAACGTAGTCACAAAAGATTACGACTACATAATGACTATTTGGCGACTGAATTGTGACTACAAAAATTTAGTCGTAATTCAGTAGGTAATTAGGGACTGTTTGACGTAGTCGTAAAGAAGTGGGTGTCTTATGACCGAGTTGCGACCAAAGTGTGGTCAGTTAATATCAGTCACCAATTAGTCTTAAATTTAGTGACTATTTGGCGACTAATATATTTTGTCATAAAATAGTCACTAATTAGTCGCTAAAAACCAGTACAGACACGTGTTTTCCGTTTTACGTCGGTGTACCTAATTTTGTCATGCAGTCGCAAATTGGTCAGTAAAAAGTCAGAAATATTTCTATATATATACAATCCTTATTCATTTTTCTCATCAATCGTAGAAAACATTTAAAAAAAAACGAAAGTTTGAGCTCGTAAAATGTCTGGAAACTACAATTACTCAAATTTTCGAGAATGGATGTACAAGAGAATCGATGAAGAGACGGGGAATTTCTCGGCAGAATTCACAGCGGGTGTGGAACAATTTATGACATTTGCAAATAGTCAGCCTCTAACGCAATGCAATGGAGGTAAGTTCTTTTGCCCATGTCATGGTTGCCGGAATGAAAAGTTTCTCTCGGGGAAAAAAATTTGGAAACGCATATATAGTAGAGGATTTATGCCTGACTATTATGTTTGGTATAAGCATGGAGAAGAAATTGATATGTCATTAGGAACGAGTTTTGTTGATCCGACACATTTAAGTGGTAGTGGAGAAGTTGGTAGTGAAGATAGATATGTGGATATGGTGAATGATGCATTTCGTGATAATGTGAATTTTGATGACTATCAAAGGGACGATAGTTGTCAGAATGTAGTAGAACCAGTACACAACCATCCGAAGAAGTTCTACGAGTTGTTAGAAGGAGCACAAAATCCTTTGTACGATGGTTGTCGTGAAGGCCACTCGCAGCTATCCTTAGCTGCTCGAGTTTTGCAAAATAAGACAGATTATAATCTTAGTGAAAAGTGTGTTGATTCGGTGTGTCAAATGTTGACAGACTATTTACCAGAAGGAAATATGGCAACCGAATCACACTATGAGACAGAAAAGTTGATGCGCAATTTAGGGCTTCCATTTCATACAATTGATGTTTGTATGAACAATTGTATGATCTTCTGGAAAGAAGATGAAAGGTGGGATAAGTGTCAATTTTGTGGTGCCGAAAGATGGAAGCCTAAGAACAAAGGTCGTAGAACCAATGTACCATATAGTCGTATGTGGTACTTACCTATAGCTGACAGACTGAAGAGAATGTATCAGAGCAAGAAGACTGCAGCGGCAATGAGATGGCATGCTGAGCACGAAGCAAAGGAAGGAGAAATGTGTCACCCATCTGATGCGGCAGAGTGGAAAAACTTTCAAGATATACATCCCCAATTTGCCGAAGAATCTCGTAACGTTTATCTTGGATTATGTACAAATGGATTTAATCCATTTGGGATGTCTCATAATCATTCATTGTGGCCAGTTATATTGACTCCATATAATCTACCTCCTGGTATGTGTATGAATACAGAGTACTTGTTTCTTACAATTCTGAATTCAGGACCAAATCATCCGCGATCTAGTCTTGATATCTTCCTCAAACCTCTGATTGCGGAGTTAAAAGAATTATGGTCAACTGGAGTTGAAGCATATGATGTATCCTTGAATGAAAATTTTAATTTAAAAGCTGTGCTACTGTGGACGATAAGTGACTTTCCGGCATATGGCATGCTATCAGGATGGACGACCCATGGTAAATTGGCTTGTCCAGTTTGCATGGAAGATACAAAGTCTTTTTATCTGCCTAATGGAAGGAAGACCTGTTGGTTTGATTGTCACCGAAGATTTCTTCCCCATGATCACCCGCTAAGGAAGAATAGGAAGGACTTCTTGAAGGGGAAAAGGGCTTTAAAGGAATTTCCACCTGATTCTTTGACTGGTGAACAAGTGTATTCTGAGCGGTTAGCCGGTGTCATGCCACCAAAAACGTCCACTTGTGGTGGAAACGGTCATGAAAAAAAGAAGCCTGGTTATGGGAAGTACCATAACTGGCACAAGGAAAGCATATTTTGGGAGCTGCCATACTGGAGGGACCTAATTCTCCGACATAATCTTGATGTGATGCATATAGAGAAAAACTTTTTCGACAACATCATGAATACGCTTATGAATGTGAAGGGGAAATCAAAAGACACAATCAATTCAAGATTGGATTTGGCACTATTCTGTGATCGACCACACTTACATGTTAATGGTGCTGGTCAAGCTCCATTTCCATCCTACACACTGGACGAAGACGGAAAAAAAAGTTTATTGGAATGTGTGAAACACGCAGTTAAATTCCCAGATGGATATGCTGCAGACTTAGCTAGTTGTGTTGATATTGCGAACAACAAATTTTCTGGCATGAAGAGTCATGACTGCCATGTTTTTATGGAGCGACTACTTCCATTTATCTTTTCAGAACTCTTAGACGAAAATGTCCATCGTGCGTTATCAGGTACTTAATTATAATTTTTATTTATGATGAAATGATATAACTTTATAAATAATTGTGTTAAGAGCTACATTTTGAATGTTGCAGCGGTTGGAGTGTTTTTCCGTGACCTTTGCTCGAGAACTCTGCATAAAAATCATGTCCAAGTTCTTAAACAGAATATTGTTCTGATCATCTGCAACTTAGAGAAGATCTTTCCACCGTCATTTTTTGACGTCATGCAACACCTGCCTATACATCTCCCTTACGAAGCTGAACTAGGAGGACCTGTGCAATATAGGTGGATGTATGTTCATGAAAGGAATTTCAAAAAATTGAAAGCGAAAGCCAAAAACAAAAATTATGCTGCTGGGTCGATTGTTGAAGCATATATCAACGAAGAAATAGCTTACTTTTCAGAGCACTACTTTGCGGATCATATACAAACCAAATCAAGGTAAATGTTATTATCACAATTCTGATTCAAAATTTATACTCATGCACATGCTTTTTATTATATATAATGTGTATTATTTTCCATAATCATTTGGGCAGGTTAACAAGATTTGAGGAAGGTGAAGTCCCCATATATCATGTTGCTGGAGTACCTGATATATTTACACATGTAGGCCGTCCTAGTGGTGAGATGAAAGAAATATGGCTTTCAGAGAAAGACTACACATGTGCACATGCATATGTGCTACGAAATTGTGATTATTTTCAGCCATTTGAGAGGTATATAAATTGCTAATATTATCAACTTCCATTTTGATATAACCAACTACATTTTCTCATATTAATTTGTGTTTTACTATTATAGGATGTTTGAAGATTTCCTAACTGTCAAATACCCTGACCTCTCGGACAAAGAAATCTCTTCGAAAAGAGCTAATGAATATCATTTATGGGTGAAAGATTATGTATGTCTGCGTAATACTATTATCTGATTACAAAAGGCTAATATTGTTATCTATATTACTGTCTGTAACTATATATATTGATATATATATATATATATATGTGTGTGTTTTTATATATATGCAGGTTAGATATTGGAGGAACACACATCGTTTTCCTTCCTGGGTTGAAGATATTGCGAATGGACCCATTAATAAGGCGAAAACATGGCCCATCTACTTCACAAGAGGCTTTTTGTTTCATACGCAGAAGCATGGCGAGGGACGAAAGACTTGTAACTACGGTGTATGTGTAAAAGGAGAAAGTTACACAAATGCATCCGATGAAGCTGATTACTACGGGATCTTGACTGAACTCATAGAGATTGAGTATGAGGGGTCAGTCAGTTTGAAAATCACACTTTTTAAGTGTAAGTGGTATGATCCGGTAATTGGCAGAGGCCTTCGGAGGAGCAATGGTGGGATCGTCGACGTTCTTTCGTCGAGGCAATATTATAAATATGAACCATTTATTCTAGGTACTTATTTGTATATGTTAAATTATACTTTTATTATTATTTGAAACTGAATATAATGTTTTATTGTTTGATATTACACAGCATCTCAAGCAGGTCAAGTTTGCTATATCCCGTATCCATACGTAAAGAAGCCAAAGCAGTTGTGGTTGAATGTTTTAAAAGTGAATCCAAGGAGAATCATTTCAGGAGAATACACCGAAGAACCGACATTGTTGCAACAGGAAAACGATGATGTTGTTTTAATGACTACAATTGAAGATTTAGAAGTCGATCATTTAGTTAATGCTCGGACAGAACCGATAGATCTCGATGTTAATGTACAAGATGCTGAACGAGATGATGAATTCCAATGTAATATATCGTCGTCTTCCCATGAAGAAGATTGAGAAATACCCTACTAAAGAATAATATAATGTTGTAGTATAATTTTGTAAGCTTTGTTTCAATAATTTTGTAATATAGTTTTATTTGTAAACTTTGTATGAAAATGTGTTGTGATATAATTATGTAATTTTTTAAAAATGTGTATCAAAATTTATATTAGTTACAAACAAAAATACAATTGACACATTAAAATAACCAATATAAACAAAAAAAAACACGTCAAACAATTGATTACCACCAAAACTAAATAAAACCTCCCACCAAAACTAAATAAAATCCCGCCTAAGCCCAATTTATTTTCCCCCTTAAAATTTTTTAACTCCCGGTAAAGCCCAAAATCACATACTAATTTTTACTTAAAGACTTTTTTTGTTCCTCACTTTTGTTAACCCTAATCGACTCCTCTCCTTCTCAATCTATCTCTGAAACTCTTTGAACCCCTTTCCTTCTCATATCTCTCTGAAACCTTCTCTACTTTCAGGATGTCCGTAAAGAAGCGACAAAAAAAAAACGGGAAGTCGGCGAAGACACCATCACCCCTTCCCCCGCAGTACGAGTTCATGCCAAGAAGCACACCGCCTCCGTCGTTCCCCAAGCGCAAATCTGGACCGTCTGTGAGTGACTACCCACCTCCGACGCAGCTGTTCCAGGCAGCGAGTTTCCAACCTCGATCTGCTCCACCGCCTCGACCTCGAGGATCTCAAACCTCGGCCAGTGAAAACCGTGCATCTCAACCTGGACGACGTCCAGTCTCTGTGACTCGAGCTCAATCTCCTACCAGTTCTCAAGCTCAGAAATCTGACACCACTGAACCTCCAGAAGCGGAGGAAAGACACGAAGCACCGCCACCTCCAGTAGAACCAACTCTCTCTGAAGACCAGATGGAAGTGCTTAACGCTCTGCTATCCCAGCCAGGCCGAGAGCTCACATGTTGGGTCCTTTCTCCCACCTTGGAGGAAGGAACATGGTGGTTAGTTGCTTGTCTAATCTATTAGTTATGAATGTTCTGTGAATTTTCCTGTGTATGTGTCCTTTTGAATTTCAGTAAGCTTCTTTTGTTTGTTGCCATGAAAGTTCATTGTGTTTTTCTTATCTGAGTTTCAGTTCACATTTTATTATGAGTTGCAGAGACTTTGAGTGTTACGGTTTGTTGTTTATGGGTTTCATTTCAGTTTCTGAGTTTTATTTTTATTTTTATTGTTTGGTTGTGACTTGTGAGTATAGGTTCAGTCTATGCTAATATGTTGATGAATTTTTATGTTTCTGTGTTTTTAGGTTTGGTCATGACAAGTCCGCACTGACCCGTAGGATCACCAAGGTCTTTACAAACAAATTTGATGAACCTTTTTACAGTTGGAGTGTTGTGCCTCGGGACAGAAAAGAAAGGTTCTTTGTTGAATTTGCAGTTAAGTATTTACTCTAATCTTTATAATTAAATTGTTGACTTCTGTTTTGTAGTAATTTTGCAGTTAATTTCATTTCTAACATCAACCTTATCTTCTGTTTTGTAGAAAACTCACACTTGGCATCCATCATTAACTGGTGTGGTTCAAGAAAAGTTTGAGAAGATTTGTCAGCTCCGTATGAAAGGCATGGTTAGCACCTGTAGGACATCTCGCAAGCGACCAACCTGGATTGTCGATGATATGTGGAAAATAATGATAAAGCATTGGGACACTGCTGCAGCCAAAGCAAAGAGTAAGAAGGCTTCAGCTGCTAGGAACTCTGACCGTAATGGACTTGGTCCTCACAAGCACAACTCCGGACAGAAATCTTACCTACAAATTGAACAAGAAATGGTACTGTCCTTGTCTATGTTCAGTTTACAATTTATTCTTTCTATGTTCAGTTTACAATAATATATTCTGTATCATTAACATTTGTCCTTCATTTTCAGGTTGAGGAATTGGGCAGACCAGTTACTATTGGTGAAGTTTTCATCAAGACACATACAAAAAAAGATGGCAGCTTTGTTGACAAGAAAGCACAGAAAGTTGCAGAGGCATATCAGAACAACAAGCAAGCCAAGTTGACTGACGTTGGCAATGAAAACTCAGAGACTTCAGATGGTACTTCACATGCTCCACAGCTCTCTATAGAGAAGGATAATGAGCTCTTCCTGCAGGTAAATTGTTTATTTTACGTTTGCTGTGTTGTTATCTTGTTGAATCATACTCTTTTCTACCCATTGTTTGTTATGTTTTTTTATTAATGATATTTCTGACAATTTTAATTTTTTTTTTGTAGTCCACTTTCACAGATAAAAGAGGAAGACACTACGGAATATGCAGCCTCGAGAGTACTCTTGTGAATGGGAAGCGGAAGTACAGCGTATCATGCTCTTCATCATTCTTTGACCTCCAAAAACAGTTAGACTCAGCTCACCGCATGATCGAGAAGCAGGCAGCTCTCAACGCTAAGCAAGAAAAGAAGCTCGCCAAGGCACAAAAAGAGCTCAAAAAATTCTCTAAAGTGGACAAGTTTTTGTCTGCAACTGATCCAAGGTATGCAGCTTTCATGGATTCTAATGATGATGATGATGCTGATGAAGAAGATGATGAAGAAGATGATGGAGAAGATGATGGAGAAGATGATGGAGAAGATGATGGAGAAGGTGATGGAGAAGGTTATGGAGAAGGTTATGGAGAAGGTGATGAAGAAGATGATTAGTTTCTGTATATGGTACTTGCTTTCTTTTCTTTTTGAAAACTTGTCTAACTCCAACAGTAGGAGTTTCTTTTGAGACTTGTAACTTGTCTAACTCCAACAGTAGGAGTTTCTTTTGAGACTTGTTTGTATGAAATGTTTCTCCAGCATAGGAGTTCTTTTACCTTATGAATTTCAGTTTAGATTCTTATATTCACGTATTGTTTTCAATAGGATACAAAAAAAAAAAAAAAAAAATACCAATTATATAAAACAGAGTCTTTCATCAGTTACTAAATAGTCCCAAAATGTAGTAGTTAATCAGTCACTACAAAAGTGGCCAATCAGTCATAACTCCGTCCTAAATATAAATGGTTATCAGTCATAACTCAGTCGTTATATTGTGACTGTTTAACGACCGAACATATTACAACGGATTAACGACTGCGTTCCCTGCGACCATATAATGACGTCCCCTGAGTCGCAGTTCAGTCGTAATCCCGTGGCCGTTTAGTCAGAAAATTTAGTGACTAAATGGCGACTGAACTGTAACTTTTTTGTTTAGTCCTAAATCGGTCACTAAATACCGACTGATTTACGACTAATGAGTTTTGCGACACGATGATTTGTAACTAGTCTAGTCAGTCGCAAATCGGTTGTATAGTGCTACTTAGCGACTAATAAGTGACTAATTGTGTAGTTGGTAATCTCATGTTTTCTTGTAGTGATTACTTGAGCCATTGAGCCGTCTTATGGTACTCATTGTGCCATGCAGAATTTACGTCTGACTACATCACTTGAACCGTCCTATTGCATCTACGCTTTACGGTATTTATTGTGCTATGATGTAGATCTCTTGTATTTTTTTTTCATTTAATTCACATTACGTTTTTTGGGATTCAAAACTCAGACATTCTGGTATAGAAGCATTAATGAACCTTTAACATCGGGACCAAAGGGTTTCCACAAAAGAAGATGAAGTCCATGAACCTTTTTTCAAAAAATAAGGTACGCCTAGTTAATTTATTCTTCCATTCGGTTCAATTAGGCCATGATTAATCCGGGTCTCTTAAGGTGGGATTCTTAACGTAAAATTTGTCTTTTTAATTTTTTTTTTTTTTTTACATTTTTTCCGCTAAGAGACGGCTCTTATGGTTCTTATTTAAGAGACGGTTCTTAGGTTTTCTTAGTTAAAAGTTAAGATACGTCTCTTAGAAAAGTTAAGAACCCCACCTTAAGAGACCCCGGTTAATCCTGCTATTACTTTCTTAGAGATGGTGTACCACTGATCTATGTAGACCGGTGCTATTACTTTCTTAGAGATGGTGTACCACTGATCTATGTAGACCGGATACAACATGAACAGAAAGTTCCCATACACGCTTTTATTGTTCAAATACATAGACACCATATATATCAACCGTAGCAGCAACAATAAACGGTTCAAATATCTTGAATACTTTATTCTATTATAGATTACTGATATGTATTCATGAACTAAAAAAAAAACAGGTATAAAATTAAGCTAGAACAGAAGTTTCAATCGAGATCTGTGTGGCGTAACCAATTCTTTCAGATTCTTTGTTGATGTTATTGTTGGGTTCCAACCATAAGTCTGGAAATGCTTCTTTCATGTTGTGAATGCTTTCTAACGCGTGATCACTTCCTTCCACTTTTTCCGATTTACCAACCTAAATTATATACATTAATTGAAAATTTATGTTTTCGATTAGTAATCTTTATAAAGTCTGGTTGTTATAATACATGCACGTTCATGTTAGAGATAATAGAAATAAGGTTTAGCTGGTTTGGTCAAGAGTTTAACCGGCTCTTACCAGGACTGTATGGAGACCCACGGATTTGCCGGTTTGGATGTTGCGGACACTGTCGTCGAAGAACAACTGTACAAGAATTATTAATAACACTATTTACAAGATAAACGTTTGCATTTAGTTATAATTAATTAGTTCTAGCTCGAAGCTTACGGTTGTGTGAGGATTCAGCTGAGCGATGTCGAAGGCTTTCTTGAAAGCACTTTCTGCTGGTTTACAGATAACCGGAATCTCAGGAAGGTAATCTAAAGTCTGGTTGATCTTAGGGTTTAAGGTCTCGAAACTTATGATTCTTTCAAAACAATCTTCGATGCCTAGTCTCTTTAGAGCCTTGGTCACATGAACTTCATCTCCGTTCGAGAAAACCTTAACAAATGAATAACAGAGAGCCCATAAGTTTACTAGTATATAAATTTATAAACTTAAATCAAGGAAAAACAGAAAATAATAGTAATATTTATATATACATACCAATTTTCGCAAAGGTAGAGTAAGGAGGAGATTTCTCAGAACCGGGTCCGGGTTAAGGTTTTCATAGGGTAATCTCCCATGAACAAATCTGTGGTACTCATCATTGTCGAACTCATAACCTACAGCCTATATTAATTAACCATAAACCATGCATCATCATGTGATTAACTATATAGTATATTGTGGTGCATGATTCTAGTGATAACCAGTTTTAGGTTCAACATATTTATAATGGTAAGTTAATTACCTTTAGACCAGCCATTGAAGTTCCATACTTTTTGTAGAGAACTTGGTTGACTTCAAACACTCCATCTTCATCTATTCCAAGCTTCTCCACCATGAATTCTGCACAAGAGTGATTCAGTTGTTTTATAGATTTTTTTTCTCCGTATGAAATATGCAATATTTTAATCAGTAATCAGATTTTATAAAAATTAAGAAGAAAAACCATATTATACCTATGATATTGTTGGCGCATGCTTGTGATAAACCAGAACTTAAAGGATAAAGAGTATCATCCAAATCTATATATTTAAAACACACAAATAGACAGTTCAATAAATATTGATTTCTACAAAAAGAAAATTTGATTATAGTTCTTTTACATGTTTATACAGAAAACACATTACAGAGCACTTCTTACCAAAGAGGAGACAATCATATCTTGGTGTAGAGCTATTCACAACTTCCATTTTTTCCAGAAATCTGCAATATCTGGCGATTTAGTAAAAAAGAGGTTACCTCAAACAAAAGAAGAGATAAAATAATAGACGTGAGAGATATGATGATGAAGAAAAATATTTGATGAAGAGAAGAAGAGAATGCAGATAAGATTATATAAGAAACTAGGGTGTAAGGGATACAAATATCCGAGAAATTTAGAGTATCCGGATCTGGATTCGGATTCGTCGGATCCATGATTTTAGTAGCAAATATAATTATTAATAACATAAAAAAATTAATATATTTTTAAAACACGGATCCAGATTTAGATATTCAGATCTAAAAATTAAGATATTCAGATTCAATTTGAGCGGATCCAAGATTTTACTATCCAGATTTGGATTCGAACATCACAGATATCCTATTTTAGGAGCGGATCCGAAAGGATACTTGAATTGAATCCGGATCCCAGATAATAAATTTTAAGCCTATAAGAAACAGCTAAACGCGTGTGAATATAAACTCACTATTAAGGGCACATTTATCCATAAGAACCCCAATATTTTTTATTATTTTTTTGCTGATTAAGAAAAAAGAAAAGAAAAATAAACCAATCGCGGGCCGCCACGTGTCAGTGGTGCCTGCAAACACTGCAAGAAACCATCAAAAGCAAGTTCTTAATTAGAAATTTTAGGGCAGCATTATTGGGGCTCTTACTGGAGTTCTTAAGGGGTGGACCCCACTAATTCCCCCAAAACCCATCTTTTATTTCTCTTAAATAAGAACCCTCTTTACCATGGTTCTTACACTATTCGCGGACTCCACTAACACGTGGCGGCCCGTAATTTGTTCGTTTAAATTTTTTTTTTAAAACAGAAAAAAAAAGAAAAAAAAATAAGAAACCCAGGTCAAGAGACCTGGGTTAAAGATGCTTTTAAGAGATGATTTTTGCACTGTTCACGGGCCCCACATGTCAATGCAAAAAAACTATTTTAAGAAACCCAGATAAAGATGCTCTAAGTATTAACGAACAGCTTTTCTGTTAATTAATAATACAGACGACAGGTACTTTATATTCTTTGTTTAATCAAGTGCATTATTGTAATTAAAAAACTTAAAGATTACAAAAATGCTTATCGTGGTTCTCGTTGATGTGCAATTCAAAAGCTAGTGAATTTGGTTAAAATCTTCAATATTCATATTATAAAGTCCCCACGTCAATAACAAATATAGTAATAGTTTCGATATAAAGAAAAAGAAAGACGTCCCCACGTCAATAATGACACATCGTTCTCGATCATATCACGTTTTTCATATGATTTAAGACGAGATAAAATAAGACTTGTGATTACAGACATTTGATGTTGATTATTTACATATAATATTTTCGTTCAATAATATACATGTAAAAATAGTTTCAGATTTTTCACGTATGAAAATAAGACTTGGAAGCGATCTTCCACCTGCTCCATTTGCGACCGGTCGGTTTCTACGATAAAGTCCTGCTGGCATTAAGTCAGCACATCTAGATGAGCCAATTAAATATTCATTCCGTTTCAAATTATATGATGTTTTACAAGTTTTATATTATTTCAAAATATAAGATGTTTTGAAATTTTAAAGTATTTTTTAAAATTTTAAGGTTAACTTTAACTTTATTAGAAACTGTTCAATCAATAAAATTTTATAGTTTTTTTTATAATTGGTTGAATGATTTTAAAATTATATTTTTAAAAGTACTTTTTAGAAAAATATAAATTTCTTAATCTTTATGCAGTAAATTAGAACATCACATGAATTGTCTACCCCACATTAGAATCTCATTGCCCCCACATCAGAGCATCAGCAATGGGGTGTTTAAGCAGTGGGGTCCACTAGCACCCCCTAAAACAAGTGCTTAAAATTCCCAAATAAGCACCCTTTTTCTTCTGGTTTTTGCACTGTTCACGGATCCCACTGACACGTGGCGACCCGTGATTGGTCTACTTTTTAAAAAAAAAAAAAAAATCAAAAAAAAAAACCAAGCACCCCATTTGGGGTGCTTGGGTTGCTGATGGTCTCACATGACTTGTCTACCCCAGATATTTTTATTAAAGGACCTTAAATTATTTTGAGACAGCCCACTGGGCAATACTGTCAGACCTTATAGGCCCATATGGATATATTTCACCTTGACATGGCGTTATAGAGTTCATATGTGATAGGTATATACTAGATAGGGGTAAGACGGATCGGATATCCGGGTATTTTAGGATATCAGATCTGAATCTGGATTTGCTAGATCTGCAACTTTAGTATCCGGATCCGGAGTCGGATACGTGTCTTCCGGGTATCCGGACGTCGGATATCCGTCTAGATATTATGGTACCCGCGGATATCCGGATTTGGATTCGGATCTGTAAAAATAATTTAAAAAATAAAAATATTTTAAAATATAAAATTCTAAAAATAAAATATAAATTAAATATTTATACAAAATTTATGAATATATATGACATATAATATTAGTAAAATTTAAATATAATATTACAAAAAAATATTTTATGTATAAATACTAATATATCAAATAAAATTATTAATAAAATTAAAAATTTAATATATTTTAAAAACACGGATCCGGATCCGGATATTTGGACCTAAAAATTAAGATATCCAGATTGGGATCCGGTTTGGACGGATCTGAAATTTTACTATCTGGATTCGGATTCGGACACTCCGGATATCCTATTTTCGAAGTGGATCCGGGACGGATCTCGGATCGAATCCGGATCCGGAATAATACGTTCCAGGCCTAATACTAGATATGATGACAAAACAGTTATAATCTGCTACAAAAACAGTATAATCTCATAAATGTATTTAATAAACTAATTGACAGAAGAGTAAATGATTATATATAAAAACTATTGTAAAAAATATTTTATGCTTGTAATTTGTTTATTTTAATATATATATATATATATATATATATATATATGAATTTGAGAATTATCCTAAAAAGGTTTTTGTAATAAAAGTAACTTCAAAAAAATGGTCAAAATAGGTTTTACTAAAAGGTGGAAATATACGATTATAACTTTTGGTTAAACTAATATAAACTTAGTGTTTAGAGTTACGAGCTGGAGTTTTGGAGATGTGATTTAAAATTAAAAAAAAAAAAAAATTAAAAAGACTATTTTGATTTTTTTTCCTGTGAGCTATTTTGTGACAATTTTTTTTTTTAAATTACTCTTTGAGAGATTTCCCTATTAATTTTATATTTTTATTGAAAATAATAAATCATCTTTAGTTATATTTAAAGGCAAAATTTTATTCTTTTAAAATATTTTTATTTAAAATTTTATTTTTATTTTATAAATATCAATTTTATTTTTTTGATAAAAATATAAATTTATAATATTATTAAATAAAATAAATTAATTATACTAAATTAGTTTGAAAATCTTCCATATATATAAAGAATTGTTTTCTTGTTTTTGTCTCTACCACGTCATCAATTTCTTCATCATAGGCGTGACACTTGTCAGCTACAGCTAAACTCATCGTTTCACTGAAGTCTACGCATAAAAAAAAAATCGGGTGTGATGGTGATCGTTATAATTACAGCCCAAAAATCGATCAGGCCTTTTGTCTTCATCTCCGTCACGCCACTAGGGTTAGGGCTATTCGATATTTTTTGAATTGTTCTCAAACACCTTCAATGGAAGGTGTTTCGAGGGATTTAGCTGACTGAAATCGAGATAAAGAATCTCTTTGTTTATCTCCGCTCGTATCGTTCAGTCTTCTATTCTACTCAACTGAAACCATCCCTTCTGAAGAACAAGAAGTATGTTTCTCGACAATTCTGACTCTGCATTGTCGATCGATGTTCCATCCCCTCGCTTGGATGATGCCAAGTCATAACCGTCGTTCGTTTCATTCAAGAATATTCATTTAAGCTAGCTTGAATGAAAAAGAAAAAGAAGAATATTTTTAAGGTACTTGATCTGTTTATTTTTTAAGTTATCAATGGACAGCTTTAAGGGTTTATGGTCTTTTGATTTTCATGAGAAAATCAATAATGTGTTTCAGTTGAAGTTGATTGGAGAAATGCTTTCCGAAGAAGATATTCACAGTGTAACTTATAAGAAACTCAAACAAGGGTTCTTGAAAGATTCGACACCTATCTTGACAATTTGGACATCAATACCCAACTACAATGCTTGGATCCACAGTTGCCTTAATCAAATAATTTATAATACATGTTAACTTTTTTAATATATTACTCAAAATCTTGCATGAAAAAAACAAATACAATGATAGAAAAAAGTAAAATTATAACTCAAACAAATACTAAAACAGAAAACCCCACGGCATCAAGAAATAATTTACCGCTTAAATTATTTGTTGGTCTCTTTTTAGGCTCTATTATTTATGTCTCCAAACATTAACTTGGTTCTATTAATAATATTATTCTTATAATAGTCAACTAGCAACTGAACAATAGGTTTAATTCATCCGCCAAATTTTATTTCTAGATTCATATATGGCCAATAATTTATCCTAAATTTAGAATGAGGAGAGGTTTGAGATCAAACACAAAAATCTACATGCCATTAACCAGTACGACAAAGCTCTTTGTCTTATGCTCTCCAGAAGACAAAACTTAAACGGCTTATAAAATTAGGAAAACCATCAATCAGTGCATGCACACTTGAAACTAGGCCTCGGTTTATTTACCTAGAATGAAAGAACCAAACGATACCGAATAAAAAATAGAACCAAAACCAAATAAAATTTCATAAATATATGCATGTGTTATATATTTCTGAAACCAGAAAATCAAAAGCGAACCAGAATCAAACTAAAAAATGTGTACCCAATTTTTTAAAATATAATTTATATACCTGAAAGATAATTATATTTAGTTTTGCAAAAATAAATAAATAAAACTTACTATTTATAATCTGAACTATTCAAAAATGAAAAATATATTAAATTATCTTAATTACCCATTAATTTATCCCTCAAAAATTAAAATCACCCGATATTTTTTTCAATAAAACCATATTATCCCTAAAATTTACCCAAAAGGTTCCTAACCGGAAGGGAGCCAATTTTATTTTTAACATTAACTGGTTCCCCACTTTATTATCCAAACTGGACCAAAAATTAAAATAATCAAACCAAAACTAAACTGAATTTTATAATTATCCGGACATATTTTATACCCTAGAATAAATAAAAAAAAAACTAAATTAACCGAACCAAAAATCAAAAACCAGCATTCCTAGGACTACACGAAACCTTCCTACCTTTAAGGCCACTTTGAAGAAAAATTCAGTACACTGTGAAGAATCTAATTGGTCGAATGTGCGATTCCCGATGGGAAGAGTCTGCTTTCAAAATAAGAGCTAATTTAACATGGTTTTTACTTCATCTTATATAGATGTATAAATTTTCGGGCCCAAACAATCTTTCATTCTTTGCACTTTAAAGTTTCAATGTTTTTTTATCTTGCTAAGCTTTATTTGTTATCCTCTCCGCATACAATATTATTCTACTTTTTGTAAGAAATGCAAATTCAAATTGTTACCAGCTTGACTTCATGTACATGTTGAGAGACTATGATTACATGATAAGAAAGTAAGTACTCTTACAACATATACAAAGAAAGAAATGATGTGATGTTACTACCAAGATTAAAACGTGGCACTACTCCAAGTGGGAGCAATCAAAATAAACCATATCACATATAATCCTCTATCAACTCCTCACCTTAAACATTCTTAAAGACATAAATCATTGACATACACATTACTTACAAATGCAAATCTAAATCATAAACATTGAAAGCTTAAGAAAGTATAAGAACTTAAGTACAAGTAACGCACATTCCGCGAGTAACGTGAACCAACCTTAGTTTTATATATTTTAAATCATTAAACAAATAGCTTTTGCCATTTGGAAAGCATTTGCAACTTCTAAATACTATTCCACTTTTTTAATAATTATTGATTGGATAACAAGGAGAATAATGCTTATGTTAATGTTCCAACCATCGATGCTAAGTATTGTAACTTCAGGCTTCACATGGCTTGCACTTTTGCCTCCTTATTTTAATTGTTATCTTGAAGGCTGGCCTTTTGTTTTCTTCTTGGCTTAACACTACTTCTTCTTCAATGTAACTGTGAGAAAACGTCTCTATGAAAATTACTAAGCTCACAGGCATGATCCCAAGTGGGATGTGAACACGCCTTTATGGTGTAAGGTTTTGCTTAGTGTTGGGTGGGGTCGTGGTTAGACATTGGCTTGCGCCTTTCGAAGGGCCTGAGCTTCACCGTTTACGAGGTGGTTGGGACAGTTTAGGGATATGGGTTTGGATTATGGTTACAATGCTTATGCAATACGACTCAACACAGTATCTCCATAGATATTCCAAGAAGGTGGTTGTTCCCACAACTGTTGTGCAGTTTGGTCCTTATAGATGGATCAGACTGTAGGACCATGATTTCTACGATATGACAAACTGAATAATTTGTTTATAGAATGATAAAAACATAAATAAAATATACAATACTTGATACAAAAATATGATGAATAAAGAAGAATTTCGTGTGAAGGCGAGACACTCTTTCTTTAATTCTTTAATTGCCCGCAGTGTGACAGTGTTTGCACAATCAGAATCCCAGGATACAACCACACTTCGACTATTCCTGCATCACTCAGAATAGAAGCTAATGAACCTATTTTTGTATTGTATTCTTAGACACAAAAAAAATACTAGCATAACTATTCTAAGTGGGAGAATTGTTTCTTTTCTTTGTTCTTGGATGTGTCTTTTTCTATAATGCTAACAAGCCTTTTATAGAAAAATAATGAGAAGCACAAATTACATTTTACACATAGAAATGAAACTTCCATGATGCACTAATGGAGACATCAATTCTTGTCATTATTATGTGAATTCATTCCACATTCTGACCAAGAAATAAAGAGGTAAAATTATTATTGTTTCACCAACTCAAGCAAATAATATTCTTTAAAATGAATTTCTTTTTTATATTTTACCAATATAAAAGATCAACATATATTTGGTTTATAAGATTAGGTTAATGAACATGAAGTCCAACTAACAAATCAAAACTCAAATCCAATCAGTATCCAATGTGTATATTTGCTACTTTGTTCAAGTTTCTCAAATCACACACATTGGACCTCCATTTCTCATTCAAATAAAACTCATTTTTGACATATGAATATATTATTCATAATGTTCAAAAAATAGTTCCAACAATCCCCCAAATGAATAGAAATGACTCTAAACACTAGACAACTCGATAGACTTGACCTTCTAGACAAGACTCGACAAAGACTTAACTAAGGTCTTTTGAGAGTACAACTGAGAAATTCACTGCATGATGAGTTGGTAGCATTTTTCAGCCTTGAACCAGTCATTTTTAATAGCTAGCGGATTTACTCGGCCAGGTAGTGAACATGATGTCTTGAACCACCCGGGCTTTGGTGCAAACCTAGACAATAACTATGTTTTATTCTCTCACAGAACCTACTGTTGTGTTCATTTTGGCCATGAACAGTCGTGGTTAATCATGAGTGAACTTGGAGAATATAACATTTTCTTCATTCTCCTAGAAACGGCCCCATTTCACATTCACAAGGTGATTTGCCATTAGTTTTGTTTAGAGGAGTATCATGTACTACTCCATTCATATCTCAAAACTATGGACACAAATCATTAAAAGCAAATGCTTATCCTCAATTCCTTACATGTAGCACTGTTTAATCATCCTAAAATATGGGTATAGACCGAAGTTTTACAGTGCTTTGGGCAGATTTAGTTTGACTTAGTTGTCTCCTTGAACCTATTTCTTGGGATCTCCAGTCATTTAGGTAGAGTTACCGTCAAACCTCTTCTTAATTCACAGGTATTAACTCATTCCTCTTGATGATATAACAATATGATCTCATGACACACATTTAATATAATGATCCTAGGTTGTCATCATAATGAACATAATCTCTTGAGATTAGTCGAGATCAATTGTTTAATGATTTTTGTCATTTTTTTCAAGATACAATTAACCATTATATACAAAACTCAATGCATGACAATAGTTTTTTTTAAAATTATATTATGATAATTATCACTAAGTTCATGTGGCCTCTTGCCAATGACTTTATATGGTAAGCAAAGTTTTCCCTTCATTTCTTGAGATAACTCAAAATATGCATATTTGCATTTAACATCTCTTAAGAGTTTAGAAAAATTGATCTACAACTCTTTTGGATTTAAATTAATAAAAAGCAATTTCAAAAGTATTACAATTTTTTCCCTTTTTAAGTATTTCAGTCTTAGAAATTTACATTTTGTATACAACTATTTTCATAGTTCTCTCAAGTTGATTTATAAATCCAACTTGTATGTTTTGAATTTCTTTCAAAAACATTATTTTGCTTTTTAGCAAATATACATATCATGACAAGATATTATTTAGGCATCAAAACCACTACTCTTTTTGGTTATTTTCAACCATATTTACTTTAGAAACTATAATATACATGTCATTTTCAGTCATATTGATATGATACTTCTTATTTTTTTCATAGTCAATCTTTATATGGCTCGTGTTAAAGCATTGACGAAATATGAATGTTTTGATCACTATCAACAACATTATATTATCTATGGCAAATGCTTCATATGTGGCAAACCTCTCCCAAACTTAATTTGGGGCGTCGACTCACGAATTCATTTCCATCTATTCCATTTGATCTCATAAGATCGAAATGTTTATAATATTTTTTATAATACTTAAACTCGATTTACCACAAGATTAATATTAAAACTCCAACGATCAATTTACTGGTGTTATCTCCATCATCTATAAAACATTTATTTATAACCTTGCAGAAAGAAAATTATTAGTGGCAATTTAGAGATGAATTGATGACATTTGACCCAAAAATTAATTTGCAACATAGTCAATTAATTTGTTATAAATAAAACGTAACTGCAAACGTATAAGTTTTAAGTAATCAATAAATCATTTCAAAGTAATAACACATATTTGACTAATAACTATTTCTTTTAATTACTTTTCTAGGCAGTTAAATAGCATTTTTTTCCAAAAGACGAAATAATTTGGATCAACGATGAAGTGAATATCATATGCAAGATAAATGATTGGTAAAACTAAATAAAAGTCAACCAGTAATTCTTCTAACGAATTTCAGTTACGTAAAAATCCACCATAACCAATAAGAATATGCAACACAAATACCAAGCGATCTGAAAAAATCAGAACAACTTTCTCATACTTGTTTTTGATACCTGTTCTTATCAAATAATAACAAATAATCAGTTTTTCGTTAGTGTAATAACAAAAATTAAAAAATTAAGATTGTAGGACCATGATTTCTACGATATGACAAACTGAATAATTTGTTTATAGAATGATAAAAATATAAATAAAATATACAATACTTGATACCAAAATATGATGAATAAAGAAGAATTTCGTGTGAAGGCGAGACACTCTTTCCTTAATTCTTTAATTGCCCGCAGTGTGACAGTGTTTGCACAATCAGAATCCCAGGATACAACCACACTTCGACTATTCCTGCATCACTCAGAATAGAAGCTAATGAACCTATTTTTGTATTGTATTCTTAGACACAAAAAAATACTAGCATAATTATTCTAAGTGGGAGAATTGTTTCTTTTCTTTGTTCTTGGATGTGTCTTTTTCTATAATGCTAACAAGTCTTTTATAGAAAAATAATGAAAAGCACAAGTTACATTTTCAACATAGAAATAAAACATCCATGGTGCACTAATGGAGACATCAATTTTTGTCATTATTATGTGAATTTATTCCACATTTTGACCACGAAATAAAGAGGTGGAATTATTATTGTTTGACCAATTCAAGCAAATAATATTATTTAAATAGATTTCTTTTTTATATTTTACCAATATAAAAGATCAACATATATTTGGTTTATAAGATTAGGTTAAAGAACATGAAGTCCAACTAACAATTCAAAACCCAAATCCAATCAATATCCAATGTCTATATTTGCTACTTTGTACAAGTTTCTCAAATCACACACATTGGACCTCTATTTTTCATTCAAATAAAACTCATTTTTGACATATGAATATACTATTCATAATGTTCAAAAATAGTTCCAACACATACATCCGATATATGCATCTTTTTGCGACATACTGAACCCGCTGCGTGCACATTTGAGCTTGTTGTTTCCTGTAGGGGTTTGTTTGGTATACTATAACAAGAAGGCAAAGCTAGAGGAAGAGTTGATGGAGGAGAGTTTCAGGCAAAACTATTCGAATTATGCTGATAAGGTTGGGCATAAGTTCGTTCCTTTTGTATACTATTGCTTTAGAGGAACATGTGTTGTGTTCTAATTATTTGGTATATATCAGTCAAAGATGTATGAATGAAGATGAGTTGTATTATTTTCCATTTTTATTGGAATGTCTGGCTTATGAAAAGGATATGATGCTCTTATGCTATTCGTGGCTTCCCTTAATCTCCAGTTCAGGATATTTCTCATGATTATTTTAGCTTAGAGTTCAGCACTTTGTGTTAGCACAAATCTTTTTAAAGTATATGAATACCTCCAGTTAAAACCTACAGTTGTTTCGCCTTTACACGTAAGGAACCGCACAGGGAACAATCTTAATCATGATTAGTTTATTAAAGTGAGTAAGTGACCATTGCTAATATTCCTAATCCCACTTGTTCCACACTAATTAATCATGACTAGTTTAATACAATTCTTCCATCCTGATAAACCTTTAGTTTATCTTCCTTTGCATTTGCAACCCATTAACCATCTCCACTTGGAAATGTTTCTTTAATGACTTCTTCATAGTATACTTTAGAGGAAAGGTTTGAGATTAGTGTATTTGAGATTTTAAGATATGTCATAGGAAAAAAACTCATTAGCATTGGCTTCTGCTCCTGACACTTGTGCAGTGAAGTTGGCTTGTATTATGTTGATGTGATCTCTCCCTCTCTCTTCCTTGCAAAAGTGAATGATCAGATAGGTTTCCTCCTGATGCTAGTTCTGTCCCTTTCCAAGTGATTTTACATCGACCGACTAGCTTTTTTTTTCATTGTAGTGTATATATTCATGCACCTCTCTCTCTCTCTTTATTGATTATCCCCAATATCATCTTGCTGATTGGTTTGCTTTCCCAATCCTCTTGCGGCCATAGAAGTTCCCCACTTTAGAGCTCTAACCGATAAGGGTCTTTAGTCTGTGGGCGATTTATTTGGGGCCTAAATGAAAAGGCAAAGCCTCTGATAGTTTCTAACAGCCGGTAGTTGCAGATGCAGCATCATTAAGATTCACAAGAGATGTGGTTTCCTTTGTTTTCACCTCTCCATCCGAAAATAAAGGGGTCTTCTCGAATGGGAATCTTGATGATGCTGCATCAGCATATACATGGCTAATCCTTCTCTAATGAAGAAAATAAGATGTCTTGGCGAAAATGTTACAAGGACTCAAAAACAGAAGGTAGAGTCTCCTTTACTTGTTTATTGACTCTTGACAATTTCTTGATCATGCACATGTTAAGTTTATGATGTTTCTTTCTTGCTTTTGTTATCTGGCAAACCATTCACATGTAGAACCGGATCCCCACACATGCTTAAAAAACTAAACAAAATCGTAGAACTTGATTTGTTTCTAAAGTGAATGTGAATAGTGAGTGAGAACTCAGAACTCTGAAGTGAGGAATCTCTTGTGATTATGGCTTGTTGTGCGAACTCACATGGTCACATGTGTAAATGGTCAATAAGTGTTCTTTGGTCAATTATTTGCCTATGGTCCCAAGGTATATCGTGTATTTATATAGTTTATTTGACCCTCTAGAGAAAAATAAAACATATTTCCACATGGATCATATGAATCTCAAGGCACATTTTCCTTGCTAGAACAAATTTTCCTTATACAGAAAATGAAAATAATAAATAAAATTTGAAAGTTTCTTTGGAAAAAGAAGTATATTGAATTTTCAAAGTCTACATAAGCTGGCGGTTTTAATTGTGGAAAAGGTAAATATAAGTTTCACTTACTGTATGTTTTACATTTCTATAAGATATTTGTTGATGAATATTTTTGGCTAACTCGTACACTTATGGTCCCCAGCTCCTAAAAAATCATTTAAACTGCCTTTTGATTAATTAATAATGAGTCTAATGACGTCAACAAATATTTACATAAGATTCTGTGCTTGGCATTTTTATATGAAAATCTAGCAGGTTAAACCACAGTCTAGATGACGATGACATGGTAATCGTGAAGAAAAAACGTAGTATATTATGTTTGAATTTATATTGAAACTCCACATATCTTATATCGGTTATCCATCATTTATCGACGCTTGGTAACAAATAACATTACATGTAGTCTACTGAATTTGTACTGGTATCATTCATTATTATAATTTATTTCTCCCAGCTTAGCTTATCACGAACTTGTCCGCTATTTTGATTCGAAATTGCTTAAAATTTCGAAACAACTCATATGTATCAAGTTGGAATTTTGTTTCTTACCAAGTTAGCTATAAAATAAACCGAAATTGTATTTCACTAAAAACAAATTATTAAAAAGTAAAACCCTTGTTTTTGGTTAAAAAGTAAAACCCTTTGTTTTTGGTCAAAACGAATCTCTAAAAGAGAAATTTGATTCTATATACATAAGAATAAATAAATTAAGTTTATACACAAAAGTTGATAGGTACTGATAGTCGGATATGTGTTATTTTTTTTTGATTAACTTGGGGTATCTCAGGGCCGTGAAGAGGCTCAGACTAATTTCCAATGAGAAGTGCAGTCCACGAATAGACCATCTCTCCGGATATTCAAATGGGCCATAAAACATGGGCTCATATCCGTGTAAGGTGATCAGGATAATTGTAACTTAGTTTCGCGCAACAGGTGGGTCGAACCTGAAACGTGTTAGCGTCTCAGTCCCGCCTCCTTACCACTCAACCACAATCACCCGGTTTCGGATATGTGTTATTGACAAAAGAGTTGTACGTGTTATGTACTTTGTATGCGTTTGTAACTACTTCCATTTTAACACTTAATATGGAAACTTCTCTATCAAACATTATCAACAAGGATGTCCAAAAAAGTTCAGTTGTTGATCCCTTCAACACATCGGCTCAATTAAGTGGATTTCAAAGTCCTTTTTGGTTTACTAGGTGATGTGGATATTCCTCCTGATGAACTAGTGAGCTCGCTCGGTTTGACAAGGGATGGGAGAGAGACAAGACTATCAAATTTCAAGATTTAGAATGGAAGACTGCATAAGGGAGAGGTAAGCATGGCAGTCGAGGCCGTGGTAACACTCGCTAGTTGTTTGTTTCTCATTTCTTCTTTTGGGCTTCAACTCTCTTAAGGCATGATGAGTGTTGCATAGCCTTGAGATGTTATTAATCATGAATTGTATTTGTGCAAGATTTTTCTCGCTATAAAATTTTGATACCTTATCATGTAAAAGTTTTTATTTATAACTTAAAGCCCTTTTGTAAAAAAAAAAAATTATACACTGTCGTACTTCACAAAAGAAATAAATGGTATAATAGCTACCTTTAACTTTTTGAATATGTACAAATAAAATCTAAGACTGACACTAATTTGAAACGACATAGGTATTTTATTGAAATTGTATCAACTCATGATGTGATGTAATACAAGGATTAATTATGCTCAAGCAATATTTTACACTCGAATATTATTTTCTAACCATTTTGTTCTAATTATTGTGTGCTTGTATTGAAGTGAGAGAGATTAAACATTTGGAATTTAAAAGATATACTAGATTTTGATCTGCCATTTAAAGGGTGGTATATATTTTGTTTAAATATTTTTTTATAAATATATTTATATTTAATCATTTATCAATAATATAAAAAATTTAATGTTATTAATATAAAATAGTAATACATGAATAATAAATAATTTAATCAACTATTTATCAATAGGTCATTATCATGTTTTAATATAATAGATAATTGTACCGGTGTTCCAGGTCCACTGTTCGCATTTATATATGTCGGTCCATCTTACAAATAAAATAAAATAAAAAAGAGAAATTGTCATCCACTAGATATAATTGTTAACAGATTAAACAGCATTATTTTGTTTGTATTGGGTGAATCGCATTGTTGGGCTTGAGGCACTTGAGATATGCCTAGAAACTATGTGATGGACCTTAAAGAAAACATCGTATGGGATAATTAACCTACCTAGGGTTAATGGCAAGTACATTTTTGTCACAATTTACACTGAATATTAAATTCCTTGAAAAAATGAACTTGAAAGAGAATAAAATAGATAAAAAGACGGCATTAGTGAAACTAAAAAGTGTCAACAAAATCAATCCCAAATCATAACAATAGAGAGCAAAGTAGCACCGAGGAAGACAGCAAGAAACTTGTACATTGGCTTGTCGAAGTAACACTCCCCACGAGGCTTATACCCTTTTGAGATAAGGTGGTGAATGGCAACATACATGAAGACTCCACATGCAATGCTCATTGCTATCGCGTATGTCCAATCACCTGCGGCTCCCTGGCTCGTAGCATTGATGCCGATGCCAATGCCAACGCCCAAAGGACTCGAAATCCCAAAGGCGAAGGAGTAGACAACTGTGAGGAAGAATGGTCGTTTAGGGATTAGCTTGAGGAGAGCTATTCCCATTGCTACCGCCGCGAATATCTTGTGTAACGATATTGTCCATAGGTTTCTCCATGCGTCGCTTTTAGAGTCTGTCCAATATATATTCATTAGAGAACCATATAGGATTAAAGAAGTTTGATTTCACATTGTTATATCTATATATTTATGTACATCCACTGGATCCTAGTCTATATAACCGTTGGAATCTGTAATCATGTTACGTAGTAGTATTTAGCTAGAATATGTTTATACTAGCTAACAATTTAAAACTAGAGTACATGAATTGTATTATAGTGTTTATCTAAGAATTTTAAGTTTAAAGCTTGTAATATTATTAACACGGTCACATGAATTCGAAATATCTAAATGAATCTAAGTATAAACCAGAACACTAATAACAATTATAAACCATATGCTATACTGATAGCAGAAAGTCTACGGTTTACAAAATTCCGTTTAAAGCCCCATTTGTTTCGTATACATTTGTGTTTATATCCCTTATATATTAATATTGCAACATTTTTTGTAGCCAAGTGTCAGCACTAAAATATTTTTTAGAATCTTTAGAAAATAGGTTGGTATATCTAAACATATATTATTTTTTTTATTTAATTAACATTCAATTAACTAGTAGTGTACAAAATAATTTTCTCCATTCTTTCCTTAAATAAAACATACGTAATTACCTAATATGATTAATATATATATATATATGATAATCAATGATTTTAAATAATAAAGATTTGATAATAAAATTTGTATCCTCCATCATTTTTGTTTAGTTTTATATTATTAAAAAAATTAAAAAATTACATTAACCATATAAGAATAAAAAATATATTCTCATATGTTATCTTTTGAAAAATTTAAAAGGACTATAAAAGTTCCACATTTCTAAACTTTATGATTGAGATTTTGATTTTTTTTGTTATAATACAAATGATAATAAAACCATATGAATATGAAATTTCATTTAACAAATATTCATATATATATATGTAATTGTTTAAATTAAACTATACATCACATTAAAATATATAAATATGTTAATTTCAGAATTTGCATTGAAAAAGTATTGAGACATTAATATTTGTATTTTGAAATTTGCATTGAATTTTTTAAAATGATTATAAATTAATAAAACTATTAAAAATCTCGCATTAAATTTTTTTGTGATTAATGATTTAAATTTTTATTGTTACATCAAATATACAAATGTTAATTTAATCATATAAGTATGAAGTTTCAATTAATAAATATTCATATTAAAATATATCATATATCTATTTCAATATCAATTAAATTAATTATATATCACATAAAATAAATAAAATGATTTTTTAAATTTATTTACCAATAAAATTATTGTAAATAAATAATAATAATTGTTTTGATTATGTGTTTACTCTAATTTAATTATACACATATATAATATTTATTTGATTCTCTATTATTTAATAAATTTATTATTTTATAATACATAAATACATAAAAATAATTTGTATACATAATATTCAGCTCGCACAAGGCGCAGATCTTAACCAACCTAAATATACCAACCGCATAAAATCACAAACGTAAAAGCCACAAGACAACCTAAATATACCAACCGCATAAACATGAATGAAACATTAGGGTTACTACTATACGCATATCCATCTAGATTAACTCCATATCTACTACGTTGTTCAACAAAGAAGCAAGTCTAGTAAGTGTTTTCAATATTCATTACCTGAGACACCAATGGCGATTCCCTCAAAGACGGAGTGAAAACAAAGCGCAACAATCAGCAAAGCCGTGTCTCCAAATCCACTCGTCCTCAAAATAGTTTGATTCACATCATCAACACTACTTCCATTCTCACAATGGCCTTCTTCCTTCACCGCCACGTCATCATCCACTCTCGACTCTCCAGCTCGGTTATGATGACTATTACTCCCAGCAGCTACAAACGCAACCGCTACATCTGCGAGCATAGTAAGGCAATATCCACCCACTGCTAACATGAATGCGTAAGGGTACTCTCTGTGTTTCAACCCTCGGAATGTCTCGTTGGCATCGCTGAGGAAATGAATCAGAGCGGTGGCTAGGAATATACCGCCGGAGAATTGAGTTCCGAGGAGGAGAAACGACTCGTTCCACCGGTAAAAGTAAGGAGAAATACCCGCCAAGAATGTGCTAAAGAAGAGTATTATAAGACAGTAGATCTTCACAAGCACTAAGCTCTTCGACCGGAGATCCACGGCGGTTGCGCCTCCAGCCGGAGGTGGTTGGCTAGCCGTTGCAGCCTCCTCCTCTTCGTCGTGGTTTGAGCCTCCGTGAGCTAGGATTATGGAGAAACAAAGGAAGAGAATAGAGAGGAAGAAGAGAGTTGACTTTAGGGTTTTGGAAGAGAAAGCCATCTTCTAGTTATTCTTGTTTGTATTGTACTTTCATCACTTCATGAACTTATATAGTTTATCTACTTTTAAATGGTTGTGAGTTGTAGTACAGTGTTGACTTTATTGTTAGAGATTTGCTGTCTAGTACAACGGTGAAGTCATTCGGAAAGTTGTACTACAAAAGTTAGTAATATAAGTTAATAATTAATCGCCGGCGACCGAAGAGCTGGTTCCTTGTGGAATGGCCTCTGCGGATCCAATCATTGTATATATACAATTTTATTAGAATCAGAACGTTGACAAAAGAAATTAAAATGATAAGAGTTTCTATTTTTGTCTTGTAAATTACAGAGGCCACATCCATATATTTTTGCAGTTCTGATGATTCGTTGAATACACCAAAATTTTACAAGATTGGTCAATTTAACAGAACTATCAAATTTTCGTTTTTATTAAATTATTGCTCAGATGTTTGTTGAAAAATGACAGAAATATGTCTGAATTCTGAAAATGTATTTAAGTTTCAAATGTTCTATAGAATGTCAAACATATTTTGTAAGAATTTTGCCGTTTAATACCAAATAATAATTGGATATCTCCATTTCGATTCCTATGAGACTCTTGAAATAGGCAAGGTGAATATTACTTGTGTAACTCGTTTTCTGTCAGCATATATACATTTTAGAGATCTCTAGATTTTATGTCTTATAGGAAATTTAACAGTTATACCATTACTTAATTAATTAGTGCGACGTGTGGAAATTATTTCATCTTTTGACAAAAAAATAACATATACAATCTACACCTATTTGTAATGAATATTACATGAGTCACGAGTTCACAACAACTAGTTTTAATTTGCGTCGAGGTATCCATATGACAATCATAGATGTTTTTGCTCTGTTGGTTAACTAAATATGTATAAAGTCTAAATTTAAAACAAGAAGAAGACTTAAAATCTCCAAGATCCACATACATAAGGAACCGGTTCATTTTGTCAAAAAAAAAAAAGATCCACATACATACGTATGCATTAGCAACAAAGACAACCGCTGGTCTTTTTTTCTTTCCTTTTTTGGCCACAGACAACAAATGATCATTTATAAAATGATTCGTCATTGTTTCAAAAAAAAAAAAAAAAATACGTCCAAGACTCGAAGATGAAAGATCTATACACTTTCCAGCCAAGACAACTGCGTTGTATCTCTTAGCTTTGTAAATTTATCGCTTTAACAAAATATGATACAGGATTCAGCCACAAACGGGTTGGATTATTGTGGCCTCACACAGGCTAGTCCCCAAGGCTAGTGAAGCATGAGTGAGCTTCATTAGAAAACCGGATTGGACCAACCGGTCGAACTCAACTATGACTCGTTGAAGAATCCAAGTCCGGTTTGGTTAAAAACTCGGATTTGAAAAAAATCAGTAAAACTGACTAAAAACCATTAAAACCGATGACCTAGGTCAATTTCAAAACCCGGTTCTAAAAAAGTCAACATATAATTAATATATTTTTAATTATTATTAAAAAATTATAATCAATGTTTAACTATCACTATTTAATTAGTTTTCTATTTATTTTTCTTGTCTTAAGAGAAATGGTTAAAATGTATTTTGGCTTTCATATACTACTTTATTTTGCTATATTTATAATTTTTGAGATTTTATTTGTACGAAAAAATAAATACAGTTTACATAGTATTCACTTGTTTACTATATATATAGTTAAATTTATATTTATTGTTTATTTTTCTAGTTAATAACATAGAATGTATTTATATGTTTTAGGTCTATATAGTGTAAACATATGATTATATAGATTTAATTCTTAAATATAGAACTCTGGTTTGACTGGTTGAACCGTATAACTAATCAATCAGTAGATATACCGAATCGATATCCGGTCTAATTTTCAAAACATTGGCTTCGGCCACATAATAAAAAAATCAAATTGATTAGTGCTCTCATCAGTGCCGGTCTAATTTTATAGGGTCGACGAGTTATATCCCCACGAGAACTATCATATAGCATCAGATCCCTATCAAATTATGACCTAGTGTCAAATCTCCACGGCTTGAAAATTATAAACTTATTTCTCCATGAATTAATAATTTCGAATGTATTTCTCTCTGAATCGATACTTCGAAACTTAATTACCCATAGACCATGGTTTTGATTGGTTAATTATTAACCAAATAATTTAAACCGGCTAAACCAAACCAAAATTCATTTTAAAAAACTTTTATTTAAGAAGATTGTTTTTCTTTTTGTTGAAATTTTAAAATATAGATTTTTCAATTTCAATGAAGTTTTAGGTTTATATTTTTGTGTTTTCTGAAATTTAAAAGAAAAAAATTACATCAAAATTTTATTTTTATAAAGTTTAATAAAATCACAATGAACAAATAAACTTGTTAAATTTGTATTTGTTTTTTGAAATTTGAAAGAAAAAAACCAATTTTTGATAAAATTATATGTCAAAATTCAATAAAACAAAGATTTTGACATACTTTTATCAAAATTTAATTTTTACTTTCAAATATCAAAAAATACAATAATTTAATAGCTTATTTTTTCAGTGTGATTGTATCAAATTTTGTAAACATAAAATCTTGATGTAATTTTTATTTTAAATTTTTAAAATACGCAAAATATAAAAAGAAATTAGGAAAGCTTTTTTGAATTTAAAAAATCTATGTTTTGAAATTTCAACAAGAAGAGAAACAATATTCTTTAATAAAACTTGTTTAAAATGAGTATTTGTTTGGTTTAGCCAGTTTAAACTATTTGGTTAATAATAAACCAATTAAAACCATGGTCTCTGGGTAATTAAGTTTTGAAATATCGGTTCGGGGAGAAATACATTCAAAATTATTAATTTGTGGAGAAATAAATTTATAACTTTCAAGCCGTGGAGATTTGACATTAGATCGTAGTTTGATGGGGATTTGATGCTATATGATAGTTCTCGTGGGGAATTAGCTCGTCGACCCAATTTTATACATTGCCCTAAACCAATTTAAAAATTACTACAATAGAGTTCGCGTCTTGCGCGGTTAAATTCATTTTTATAATTAAACATTTTGTTATTGATTGTTTGAGTTTATCTTTTCTATCTGTTAAAAGGATCGTAAGTCATTTTTTAGGCTCAAAATACTAAATATAAATCCTTATATATGAACTGTCAGCCAGAAATTCACACCAACTCTAACTTTAAATGAGTCATCATGAATTACTAACTATAATCTTAATTTTTCATTCAGTTTAAAATGTTTGGAGACATTTTAGAAAAGTATTTTTTTTGAAGCATCCATTTTTAATCTATTTTTTAGTTAATTATTAATGAATATATAATATGTTTTAAAATTAGATTAAATATATATGATTCCATTTATAATTGATTAGTTATTTTAAAAAAAATATAAACATTAATAATTATAAGATATGTTAGTTACATATTTAATGAATGAAATTTAGAGAAATAATTATTAAGACATTCTTTAGAAATATACGTAATTTAAAAATTGGTTAGTTTATATATTTGTGAATGTCTTATTCGATACAATGTAAAAGCTATAGTAATTACAACTTTATGGAATTGTATATATTATGGTATATTTATTAATTATTTTCAAAACTATATGAATACATTATTATAAACTATTTATTTATAATTATAAATTATGTGTAATGATTTTATGATTAATAAAAATATATATAACTGCTCATTATACACTATATTATAAAATTATTATGGTATATACCTAGATTTATTAAAAATATTTTAAAAAGATTTTGTTACAATTTCAAAATGAAATTTGTTTACTTGTATTTAAATAAAAGAGTAGACTATTTAAATATATTATAATTAACTTATGCATAATTTAATAAACTTTTTAAGGGATAGTCAAAATAAAAAAAAATCACACATAAAAAAAGTCATAGGATTATAATTTAATAGATTATATTTTATATTTTTTTTAAAATTCATATAGTACTTTTTAATATAATATAAATTATAATTATGAAACTTATAAAAATAGCATAGAATTTTTATTTTTCATAGGTTTTGTAATTTTTAATTAATATTAATGTATGATAGTATTACATAAATAGTTACAAAACTAATTATTGCATTATTCTATAAAAATAATTAATTTTTTTAGTAATTTCTTTTTAGATTTTTCTCAACATATTTTATTATAACTAAAAATAAAATTTAAATCTATTTTTCAATAGATTTTGTTATATATTTGATTGATTAATCAAAATATTTAAACTAATTAGATAGTCTAACTTAGACTTGTTTACAGTAGATAAAAATAATACTTTAAATTAATAGATTTGATGCCTTTATATATCATTTATCCAAAGTTATAAGAAAATGAAATACAAATAACTTAAATTTTCATAAAGGTACTCTGAAATGAAGGAAACTGAATGAAGTGGTATTTAATTACAAAATACTTATAGTTTCATAAACATAGAATGCAATCATCTGTTTATAAAAATAGTTAATGGTAAACATTAGAATCTCTTACAAAACCATTCAAAAAATTTCGTATACTCCAATATTTTGATCATAGTCATTGACAAATTTTGAATTTTTCTTTTTGTGTGTGTTTGATAATATTTCACTTTTAAAAGTTAAATACTTCAATAGAATTTTTAACTTCTTCTGCTGTTGAACATTTTTAGTTCATAAAATTTATCACCAATTATTTATATATGCATAAACAAGAAATTTCAAGATTCCAAATATAATGCTCTCAGGGTATTATAGCTAAAAATGTCTAAATAATCTTCTAACTAACTATCAATTTTATTTATCCATATACATTAATAGGAAAATAACTTAAAATGCCCCTTTAGAGCGGATGCTCTAAGCAACGGGTTGGTTGGCTTGTCCTCTAGACCGGCTCTAACTCTTGTCAGTAGCGGAGCTACCGTATTGTCATGTGGGTCATATGACTCATGTAAAGTTTTGGAGAAAAAAAGACTTACATGTACTTTTTACAGAAAAATCTAAGAATTAAGCATGGTCCCTTGTAAAATACAAGTGTTATCAGTTTGATCCCACTAAAATAACTTTTTACTATCACCACTGGCTCTCATCTCATATTACTTGTTATGATTTGATCTTAAGCAATCATGCATGGCGCCGTGTTACAGTGCAAAACTAAAGCTACAAATAGCTTGTAAACATTTTATTTCTGCTTTTGTTTTTTAATTTGAAAGCCTCAGTTACAAAAAAGAAAAAAAAAAATCTGATTTTTGGTTTTATGCAACCTTGCGTCAAAGGGTAACGTACAAAACCAACACATCTTGCATAGAAATTGGAAAAAAAAATTGGGAAGAAACTATTATATAGACCGTGACCGTTCCCGTTCTTTGATTATCTATCAAATTATAATACTCAAATATTCACTTGGTGATGGCGGGCATGACGAATCCGAAAATAATGACAGCTATATCATAATACACTATACATTTCATCCATAAAATATTAATAACTATATATTATATACATTGAATTAAGTAGAGTCGTTTTATTTCTTATACACAATCGACAGAATCATCCACGTAATAATTTAGTATTGATGTGGGATAATATTTAAGAGTCGACAAATTTGTTTGCTCTTTTCTTTTTACTTATTTTTTTGTCGACTTTTGTTTTTACTTAAAATTATTCATTATTCATTCTTTATTCCATATGTAAATTGGTTATATAATGGTGACCCTTATGACGTTCCAATCATACATATACTCTTTAACGCAGTAAGTTCTTAGTTGGTTAACCACACATAGATAGCTTAGTGGTGAGTGACTTTCAGTAATTTAAATGATATAGATTTGAACCAATCTCACGATATTAAACATGTGTGGTTATGCGACATGAATATCTAATTTTTATTGTGAACAATCAATCATGTTTGACGTCGCTGGATAAGCTCCCAAAAAATTAGTCAGTTGGCCTCCATCCACTTGATGCCCCCGGATTATTAAAAGAGGAAAAAACAGTTCCAAGTCGGTTAGGTTTAATTTTGGGTTTGATATGGAACCTCTCTGTATGTGCCTAATTATGTCGAGGAGTACGAGCATCCGTAATGAGGGTGCTTAGTGAGATGCTTAAGCAGTGGGGACCACTAGCATTCCCTAAAATAAATGCTTAAAACTCCCAAATAGGCACCTCTTTTCTCTTGGTTTTTGCACTGTTCACGGGTCTCACTGACACGTGGCGACCCGTGATTGGTTTACTTTTATTTTATTTTTTAAAAAAAAAATTAAAAAAAAAAAAACATCCCAAATGGGGTGCTTGGGTTGCGGATGATCTAACGTCCAAAGCGAAGGCATGGTATAAGAAAATGAGGGAAAATAAGTTTTAATATAGTCACAGCCCCGTACCTTTGTTATGGAGTACTACATTAGTTAATGTTATACGTAAACATTTAAATAATCAGCTGGTGATGGAAGGCATGACCAAATGGAGATTAATGATGTCATATACTCCTTCAGTTTTTAAATACTTGAAGCTTTAGGATAATGCACGGTTATTAAAAAACTTAATTTTAAATTAAAATTAAGAAAATGTAATGAAACTATTCATCAATTACACAATAGACTACAAATATATTATTGGTTACATAATTTTTGATAAAAATTAAAAGTTACAATGAAATATGAAAATATCATCTATTTTAAAACATCAAAAATTTCTTTAAACATCATCTATTTTAAAACGGAATGAGTATATGGTAGTGTGTAGACATTGAATTATAAATATGTTCAACGCTTTGGTTTCCAAGAAGTTTTGGACCAGAAAAAAAATTAAATGGATGTCTAAGCTGTCACCCCGACAGCTAGTACACCGGTTGAGCTATCCGTAAACTCGTTATTGTATCCAAGTAAGCAGATTAAAAACTGTTGTGGTATTTATACACTTGATGGTAACCAAAATTATCTTTGTTGTCTGAGTTCTCAGACATGAACTGAAGATATGTAATAAGCAATAAAGTTACTAATTTTTCCGGATCAGATCAAGGCAATGAGCAGTCACTGATATATGTAGTAAGTTACATGTATGGCTAAAGTAGAAAGATCCAAAATACAGATTAGAAAACACACATATATGTATATTTGGTTCATGGGTTGCAAGAGGCAAGAACAGAGTAATTGCTGCTAAGAAACACAAAATATAATTCTTGTAGTGTTGGTGTTGCTTCCTGGAATTCAAGATGTTCCACACTTGCAAACTTATCATGCTGCAAGATGTTTGGTGTTAACAAAAAAAAAAGGAAGATGTTTGGTGTTGTGCTTAAAAGAAGAAGATAAAGCAAAATGAGAATGAAAACGGAAAGATGAATCATTAGTGTGTATGTGGGACCGAACATGTCCCTTTTTTAGTGTGGATTGCTGTCTGTATCTGATGATTACATGAATGATGTCTCTCTTTCAGACAAAACTTAGTTACTTGTGGTAGTTAAGTTTTTAACTAAGACAGTTTTGACCTGGTCAACCATTCTGAACAAAAAAAAATAGAACGGCACGGTCGAGGTATGAATGAAAAGGTGAGTTGCAGCTGAATTTGAATTCAAATTTGGCAACTTAACCATCAATTCTCGTTTCTCACACCTTGAGGCCCAGTCTTTAAGTCTCTCAGGGTAAAAAGGCTTAAAGGACAACCATTCTTTTCACTTTCTCGGATTCTCCCGGAAACCAAAAATCTCGGGAAAAGAGTTTCGAGGATCTGGGTCCAAGACAAAAGATGAAAACTTGAATGAACATTAGATATTTTTAATGTAATGTAACATACGAAGAATCAATCGAATTTTAAAAAAATAAAAAAACTGAGTTGCAATCTTCTTTTCTTCTGAATATACTTATTATATACACTCTTGAATGATGAACAAACCAAACCAAACCAAACTCAATGCAGAACTGAAGAATCTCTGTTACTTCTGTTTCGCCCAAAGTATCTCCTCAGCACTGAGTTCGACCGATCCAAAACCCTAGACTCTACTTCACTGTCCGAAGACGAAACAGCAGCAGAAGAAGAGGAATTAGACCCACGGTTTGGTCTCACTCTCCTCATCAACGCACGAACCATCCGTCTCAACCTCCCTCCCGAGCCAGAACCACCACCATTGTTACCACCCGATTCAACTGCTCCGTTACCTCTAACCCATGAGATCCGTCTAGGACCCTCGCTGTTACCACCACCAAGCCCACCACCATCCATCTCCGTCAACACCACAGGCAACACTCTCTCCCCATCTCTCATCGCCGCGTTAAACCTCCCCACCGCAAACCCTCCTCCGGGGAGTCTCCATATCGTCATCCCCACGGCGTTCTCACCCTCCTCATTGCTCCGTTGGTTAGAAGACTCCGAAGGTATCTCGAATCTGCAGACGGGGCATGAATTCCTTATCGAAAGCCACGGCACGATGCAGTCCTCGTGGAATATGTGCTTACACGGCATCTCACGCGCCTCCGTATCCGCCTCGAAAACCTCCGTGCACACCGCGCAATTCGCCTCCGCGGTTATATGGCAATCGGAGATTTCGACTCTGGGTAAAGACTCAATCGCCGATTTCGACGCCGGCGGGTTTCCAGATCTGCCGATTCCGGCGCCCGTCGACTCGATCTGACTTAGCTGCTCGAGCAACCGCTCGAATCCGGATCCCATCAAGATCTCGGAAACGGAATCCGGAAGGGGACGAAGACCCGATCCGGATCCGTCATCGTAGTAAAACTCGAAAGCGCCGCGTCGGTCTCTAGCCGCGTCGCCTTCTTCTCCCTCGCCGGCGCCTCCTTGGAGGACGATGACAGGGTTAAAAGAGGGACGACGAGTGGATCTCCGCCGTCTAATCACGGATCTACGGCTGCTGTTGACCGATCTAACTTCATCGGAAGCTGGGGTGGCTAATTCGGCGGTGGCGGGGGAGGAATCGGTAACTTCTTCGATGAAACCGCCGTCGCAGTGAGGACAAGCGAGTCCTTCGGTGGTGCCTTGTTCAGCCCAGACGCTGACGAATCGTGTGCAGCTGTAACACCAATACGACGTCGTTGTCGGCGTTGTTGGCGGCGTTGACGGCATCTTTTAAACCTTCTAAGTCGTCGAGAGGATCTGTGACTGAGAGAGAGAGAGAGAGAGAGAGAGAGAGAGAGAGAGAGAGAGAGAGAGAGAGATGTTTGAGATGAGAAAATGAAAACGTGGTTTTTAAGGCGGTCTTAGGAGCGGAATTAACGGCGTTGGATTAGACGGTGAAAAGACACGTGGTACGTGTTTGACTGGGTAGAAGATAGCGGAAGTGTTAACAGTCGTTATGTCTAGAGAAGGAACGTTCGAGGCGTCTGTCTGTAAGGTGTTTTGACTAAAACGTTTAAACGTTTGTGGAAGAAAATTCAAAAGTAGCGCCGTGTCTGCTGTTTGTGGGCCTTATGTGGAACCCATTTGATCTCCGTTATTTCTGTGAAAGCGTCGGGACGATGTCGTTTCGGCCTGATAAAGTGTTTTCTTTTACATTTGTTTTGTTAAGTTAAATAATTTGTGAAATATCGTTTGGCAATGAGTTGGAGGGTTGCTAGTCTTTTAGAAAATTAAATTTCTTACACGTTGATGGCTCAAAATAAAATACATTACATAAACCAACTCGTATCTATATATGCATTGACTATTTGATTATAGGTACCAAGTTGATAAAGTACACTATACTAACATGAAAACTTTTGTTATTCTCTTTTTAATATTAAAATTAAAGAAAGACTGATATTGCTCAACTAACTTTTGTTTTTGTTTCCTCTCATTTGTTGGCAACTAATGAAAACAGACAAATTGCAATTATACCAACTGATAACCACAACTTGGAGTCACAACAAACACAAATATAAACCAAGAATATCAACTTAGCTGTGATAACATATTCATTGTTTCAAGCAAGTATTAAACCAATGATACGTCAACAACTTCGATGTTAAACTAATGCAGGAAGAGGATTAGACAAAACCAAAGACCTGAATAAATGATCTATAATCCCTCTGAAACCAACAATGGCAGCTCTGAATCTAAACCAGGGCTGAAAAAATGCCAGCTTGAGTCATGAAACGCTGGAAAATAATCATCTGACACCGTCTCAATAGCAAACTCACTAGTGATGCTTCGTGCAGCGATGATCCGTTTGGTGGCACGGATGACTTCCGGGTCTAAAGTCACCTGCTCCTCGTACATCTGAAAGCTGTTCCCAAACAAGGCGATTCTCGACAAGCAATCCATCCTCCAGTTCGCTTGCAATAGGTTGTTGTATAGATTGGCCTCACAGTGTGGCATGAAGAAAAGAGTAGGCTTCAAAGCTTCTCTACGAGCTTGCTCGTTCACAGACAAAACAGTACATCCTAGAGATTCTATTACACTAGATTCAGTAGCCGAGAGGACTGGATCGAACACTTCGATGTTACCAACCCAATCAAACTCTCTCTTCATCAAGATTGCAATGCTAAGCTGAAACCTTGGGGATTCATAAGACTCGATGCTTCCTATACCATACATCACCATCTGAAGCTGTGTTTCGGCCCCTAACACGAGGCCAAACTGGTCCGAAACCTCGGGAGACTTGAGCTGTTCTAAGAATGTAGTGTAGAATTTAGAGCTCTCGACTTTCTTGATAGAGTTCTCCATCTTCTTCTTTACTCTTGCTTGCCTCTCCGGATCAAGTTCAAGATCATCTGACTTCCATGGTTTCTCTTCTTCTTCTTCATGAACCTTAGGTTTTGGTTTTCTTATCCCATGTCTTCGTTTACTAGGTAAGACCACTGTCCACTCACCATCACTAGTTGCGTTTTTAACCATTGCTACTTTACACAGGCCTCCAAAATTAGGATTTCTGCAACGATTCCATAACTAGGGTTCGCTACCTAAATGAAGTTTCTATGATTAGATCAGGATCAACTACATTTACCGATTGCAGATCCGTCAAATTTGAGATCGAGAAATAACTGGGATTAGACTTACGATTAGAAACGATAACACGAGAGGATGATCGAAGAAGCTTTCTTGCGATACGGAGGAAGAAGAAGAACCAGCCGGGTGGACTCAGTGAGACATTGGGGGGGGGGGGTGAGGTTGGTGCGACCGAGTCCTGCAGCGATACGAAGCCGGCGACTCGGACGCGCAGATATGGAAGATAAGAGACATTGGAGTGGATGTAAATGAAATGGGCTTTCATACGGCCCATTAATCAAAAAACTAGGGTCTTTGCAAAGTTTGGGGTTTTAGTTATTGCTTTTTGAATTCGTGTGTGTGTGTGTTTTTAATTTAGTTTTAGTTGTGGTATACTCCATCCGTTTCAGAATAATGTATGTTTTAGAATTTTCACACATATTAAGAAAACACGTAAATTTAGATTATAAATAAATTATTTTTTGTAATTAGTGATTTCCTAAAATTTTTAGCCAATCAAAATTCAGTAAAACAAGTTAATGTTTTTGAAATCTATAATTTATCATAATTACTTACATTGAAAATGTAAATATAGATCTTTTAGAAATAAATATTTTTTCTAAAACATGAATCATTATGAAACGAATATTTATAAAACATGGATCATTATGAAACGGAGGGTATGCAGCATAATATGTTCGGATTTTCCAGTTGGAGGTGGTAACGTAAACAACAAGTTAACTGATCTAGAAGGTCTATAATTTGCGTTAAATAAATATTGGACTATAGTGCCATTACTGCTTAATTAAAACACTTGTTAGGTGTGTTTTTAACACCGTAATTTCAATTTAATTTCACGAGGACTGCGGTGCTGCTCTATATGTTGAATTATTCATGAGAATTCACAAAAATGTTCTCTACTTACTGGATTCTTACAATGTTTGTATCACACTATCACGATCCAAATTTGATGTATAATTCACTCTTTGGTGGTGGGATTTGATCTATAACACACAAGTTATCATTACATTTTTCTAGAAGATGTTTCAAGAAAAGCTTGAACGTTCGATTGGTATTATCAGATAATGAAGACTTCTCTGAGTGAACTACTTTTATACTGATCCCTATTCTCTTAAGGCAAAGCTTCTTTGCTTATCACTTTTAATATCTTAAATCTCTACAGGACCAAAATCTGAGATTTTGAAGACCAAAATATTTATAAAAGATTTTAATATTTTAAATATAATTTGAAAAATTATATCTATCTATATAATTTCCAAAAAATTTGGAAGACAATACCAATATTTTACGGGATGTAGGCCTGGGACGTATTATCCGGGATCCGGATTCGATCCGAGATCCGTCTCGGATCCGCTCCGAAAATAGGATATCCGGAGTGCCCGGATCCGAATCCGGATAGTAAAATTTCGGATCCGTCCAAACCGGATCCAAATCCGGATATCTTAATTTTTAGGTCCGGATATCCGGATCCGGATCCGTGTTTTTAAAATATATTAAATTTTTAATTTCATTAATAATTATATTTGATATATTAATATTTATACATAAAATATTTTTGTAATATTATATTTAAATTTTACTAATATTATATGTCATATATAAAGTAATAAATTTTGTATAAATATTTAATTTATGTTTTATTTTTAGATTTTTTATATTTTTAAAATATTTTTTATTTTTTTTAATTATTTTTACGGATCCGGATCTGAGTCCGGGTATCCGCGGGTATCACAATATCTGGGCGGATATCCGAAGTCCGGATACTCGGAAGACGCGGATCGGATCCGGATATTAAAGTCACGGATCCGGCGAATCCGGATCCGGATCCGGATATCCTAAAACACCCCGGATATCCGGTCCGTCCCACCCCTAGTGTCACCCAGACGGATACGAGAATAAATACGGGGACAGAAATAGAAAAACTAAAAAAAATTATGGATATGGTTACAGCAAATATATATAAATAAATATTGAGATATATGTATATTAATATACTGAAAAATAAAAAAAAAATATCACTATAAATCTTATCTAATGAAATTTATAAACTCAAAAGATTAGAAAGAAAATTATAAACTCAAAATCTTGTTTAAACTTCTATTTTCTATTTTTGTATTTGGAAGAAAAGTAATGAGTAAATTTAAGAAATGATAATAATAAGGCAAATATGTCTTGAAAAATACCATAATTGACAATTGACGTATATAGCTGTCCCTATGCCGTCTCTGAAGTGATTCCCGTCTCGGAAACTTCACCGGTACGGATACGTCAATCAATTAGACGTCCTCGTGCTTCATAGTGTGTCACAGCCGGCTCTTTTGTATAGTTTTTTTTTTTTTGAAAACTAAAACATTATCAGATTATCAGATAAGACTATCTTAATTATGACTAATATTTCTTGGCTTTATAATTGAATCATCTGATTAGATGTCTGAATATAGAAACTCATCCAATCTTTGTTAAAGAGATTTATTAGAATTAAATAGTGCTTCCATTGAGACTTTTCTCTTAAGCAATAATATCCTTTGATTCTGTTGGAGGGGTCACACACCAATAAACTCCCAACCAGAGGAAGAAAGTGACCTTCCAACAAGAGGTATACTAGTTTAAACCATTAATGTCACATTTCCACAATAAATTCTTCTCACCTCATATACTAACATTAAAAGTAGCAAGAATCTAGGATTGATTCGACATTGATTCCTTCTATCAAAAACAGGTTCATGATTGTCACGATGTCTTAAAGTTTTTTTTTTTTTTTGATATCTTACAGTTTACTAAAGCAAGTTGTATGAAGATCTTCTGAGGCTTGACGCTAAGAGGACATGATCTTCATGGTAGATGAATTGTTTGGTTTGGTTTCAAATTGAATATAAGTTATAACTGAAGTAACCTAAAGGGTTCAAGTGATTGAACTCGGTCTCATCTCTTATCCTTTTTGAGAGTAAGCTCCAAATACATAATCTCTTTTAATTAGTGATAATTGCCAAATCATTACACTTCAAAATAGAATAATGTCTTTTTTTTCTCTTTATGCTAAATGAATATCTCCTGATACACTTATGACTATGAACATGGATTATCTCATTGCTGCACGAACTTCTTCGTTTTCAAGGAGTTGACAAAGTTGTCCAATGAGTTGCATGAGGAACCTCCACTTTTAACAGAGGCTTCTAGCTTCTCTTTCAAATCCACAACACTCTTCCTCATTACTGCTCCTTCTTCATCCACAAGCAACCTCTTCACAGCTCTCTCCACAGTTTCTTTCTCCAGCTCTCCCTCCAACTGAACTCCATTTCTCCAAGCTCTCTCTAAGTACCTCGCATTGACTTTCTGGTCACCTGTAAAAGGTCTACAGATCATTGGAACACCTTCCCCAATGCTCTCTAGAGTTGAGTTCCATCCACAGTGACTCCAAAACCCTCCTACTGCAGGATGTCTGAGAACTTCCATCTGCGGTGCCCATTTCACAATGTAACCTCTCTCTGAAACTAACTTGCTGAACTCCTCTGGTAACGTCTCAGTCCATTCCGAGGGAGGAAGGGAGCCCGGTCTGATCACCCACAAGAAAGGTTGGTTGCTATTGCTCAGTCCCCAAGCCATTTCCAACGCGTCTTTGGTTTCCATTAGAGCTAAGCTTCCTAAGCTTATGTATATAACTGATCTTGGTTTCTGCATGTTCAACCACTCTATGCAGCTTCTATCCTCTTCAAGCAAACTAGAAGGTGCAGAAGCTGCAATGTGAAGCGGACCAATAGGATATACTGGAACTTGTAGTTCTTCTTGCAACCGTGCCAAAGATGAGCTCTCTAGACAGCTCGCTGAGTTGATGATAACAGCAGAAGCTGTTCCAGTGTTGACAGTTTCACTGTAAACCCTGAGCATACTCTCTATTGGCCCAAATGCTGAAGTTGGTAGATCCTTGTACCTTAGAGGATGCAACCCTGGAAACAACTTGTCTTGCATTTCAACATCTGCATAGCGTTTGATTGGTTAGTCTAAATGGATTTTGAAACCGAGGTAAAAGAATCTTGTTTACCTTTCATGTCGATCAAGAACTTGTCTGCGTTGACTTTGGCTAAAACAGAACGGCAGAGAAAGGCAGTAGCACTTGTAGTACTGAAGACAACACTAGGAAGTTGAAACTCCTTAGCTGCAACTTTTGAGAAATACATGTACTCATCATAGACAACACAAACAACCTCATCATGGTTACCTTGTTCCTTCAGTAGTTGACCCAAACATTGCTTAAAAGTAGCCTCACAGATTTGATTGAGCTTCATCAAAAACTGGAGTGGACCGAGGTTCTTGAGATCAGACTCGGTTAAACTACCTGGGATAGATAGAAAGTGAAAATCAGAGAAGTCTTTGGAAGAGCTAACTCGATTATAATGTGTCTGAACAACAGTGATGGAGAAGCCTTTGGAGTGAAGAGTTTTCCCGAGTTGCATAATAGGAGTGACATGACCTTGTGCTGGAACTGGAACTAAAACAATCCTTCTCTTCACTCTCTTTTCCTCCATTCTTTCAATACTTTCACCTTGTATCTGGTCTGAATCTGATATATAAGCTAGAGACGTTCGCTGTTCCTCTGGTCAGAAGATTTTATTTTATTCATAATTAGAATAAAACCGAAAGCTTTAAAAACCTTCTTAATTGTAACTGTAAGGAAGGAAGGACCAGGACCAGGACCAGCACATGCACAAACACGTGGCCCGTGGCTGGACTTTCAGTTAGAGGTTTACTTTGTCTTTAATTCTTTTCCTAATAAAGTCTACATACGAAATAATAGCCAACAAACCTTCTCTCAACTTCTTCTTCTTCATTCTTACAGAACTTTCCAACTACCAGCATTGGCGTACAAACTGGACAGAAGCAAGTCATTCTCTGAGTTCTCTGGTTCGAGCTCTGCTAACCGTGATGCTGCAATCCTTGCAAGCTCCATGATTCCTACACGCACCTAACAAAGGACCCACTCACAAACAAAACTAGCTCCACTGGCATAGCATTGATCATCTCATAGGCACAAAATATCTACCATATAAGTATAAACCTCCAATCTTTTCAAAGCCATGTGTTAAAACCTGTTTAAAAGCATCAAAATCCTTCTCATTTTGAAAGTTATGTACAAGCCCTGATATAATAGACGTTTCGGGCCATCCAAATACATCATCTCAAAGAACCTCGCATACTTTTTCTTCATTTCCCATATGCGAGACTCCTGCAAACAGAGCATTCCCACTAATTTCATATCTTTCACCAAGCTCATTGCTTCATCTGCTTGACTATTGTTAGCGTAACCAGAGATCATAACATCGAGCAATACCAAATCTTGTTCAGCCAAATCGCTGAACAGCTTCCTCGCATCCTCTACCTCCCCAAACTTAACGAATACATATTAGTAATCTAGCTAACTATAAACGAACACTTGAGCACAGTACTATGTATCATCTTCCCGAATACTTGACCAAGCAGATTACGACCGGCTTTAAGCAAGCTAAGAACGATAAAAGCATCAAGCTTTATACCTTCTTTGTACCAAAAGAGTCCTGGTAATGACCACTAATGTCTCTCTTAGGCATTTCATCGAACACCTTCTCAGCATCTGTAACTTTCCCACATTCCATCTAACAGGCTTAGCTGCAATTTGAATGAAGATAGAAGTTCCAGATGTCACCAATGATGAGAATGAAGCTTTCTTCCTCGGCAAAAGAGCAATCTGTCCATGGATGAAGATCAAAGCTTCGAACTTTATCAAACAAGAACAGAGCAAAGGGTTGTAGTAGTTAAACAAGAACTGTACGGTTAACAGTAAACCGAAAACCGGAGCATCGGTTAAGAGAAAACCCGTATTCTATTGTCCAAAAAAAGGAAGACATTCGATCCACTGAGACAAGAGGCAAAACTATGTACGCAGCAACATCTTCGGTTCTGTCTCCAACACCACAAAGTCTCTTCCTTTCGTCTCATCTTCCTCAAATTCCATTCCTTTATCAGATAAAATTTCTGGGTTTTCCTGTAACGAATCGATGCTATGGCGGCGGTTCGTTCTATAACCGACGGAGATGTGATGAAAGACGATGGAGGAATCGAATCATTGTACCAAGAGCTAGAGCCTCCTCTCCTTACGAGGTTCTTGGTGTGTCTCCATCAGCGAGTCCTCAAGATATAAAAAGGGCTTACCGTAAACTTGCTCTCAAGTATCACCCTGATGTTAATAAAGAGGTAATTTGACCTATGTATGATGCTTTAATGTTATGTTAATGTTATGTATCTGTGTTTTTGTGGAAGAAAGTATTTGAGTCTTCCCTTTGTGTTATTTGGAGTGTACAGGCAAATGCGCAAGAGAAGTTTCTTAGGATAAAACATGCGTACACCACTTTGATTAACTCTGATTCACGGCGTAAGTACGGTTCAGATAGTCGTGCGTCTGGTTACTCTACGGGTCAGACAAGCCGAAGAAGCAACAGTCAAGTCGAGGAAGATTTCTATGGACTTGGTAAAACTCTGACCAACCCCTGAATACACCATTTGAGTTGTAGTGAAATGTGGTTGTTTTAAGGATCCTGCTTTGTAAAGTAGGAGACTTTTTTATGTGAAGCATAATGGTGTAGTAAGTACTCACGTAGTGTTTCGAGCATGAATGCTAAATAGAGTTTGTGAAAATATGCATAGTGATTGGATGGATTCATGGTACCCTTCTATGCCGTTAATGGCTATGGTTAGAAGTTATGTTGTGAGGTGTTCTCTCTCATTGTTGTCATCTTATGGGATGGGGAGGGACTTAAGTTGATTGAGATCAGTGTGATCTTATGCAGAACACACTTTATAATGCAGGTGAATTCGTGAAGGATGTTCAAATTACAATAGGTAGACGCAGCCTGCAAAATCTATTTTCTTTCTGTCTTTAGATTGTTTTTTTTTTTTAATGCACGTCTAGAGTATTGATGCAAAGGACATGGTATAAACTAAAAAGTTTACTTAGAAGGCTCACTTTATGTGGTATTGACAGGGGATTTCTTCAAAGATCTTCAAGAAGAGTTCAAGAACTGGGAAGCTAGTGCGTCTTCACAAGGAAAACCTAAAAGTCTTTGGGAAGAACTAGCGGTAAGCCTAACAATATAAAACTACTTTGCGTGTTAAATATGAATCTGCACTAAGATCTTGGATCTCCCTCTGTTTAATGGTTTTAGCTTCTCTTTCTTCCATAAAACCTTGTAACTATGACTATAGATTCTATAGCAACCTGGTTGCTCTGATTTGGTTTAGTTCTCTCAATACGGCAATGTCTATAGTGAGACTTAAACCGGTATTGGCTACTTCTGATTCTCATGTTTTTTCCACAGGAAATTAGGGAAGAGTTTGTGGAGTTTCTTGAGAAAGAACTTAACATAAGCGATGAAGACAATGATGGAGAAAGGTTTGATTTTGAAGAAAGCTCTTCAACGGGGAAATCACCAGGGAATAGTGATAGCACGAAGAACAGTATTGAAGACAATATTGATGAGATTGAAGCAACGCTAGCTCAGTTGAAAAAAGATCTTGGCTTGCAATAATAATAAAAGTTGCAGTGAAATGTTGTCTTCTTAGCTTGGTTTAGATATTCTGATGTTTGTTTCTTTCTTTCAAGCCATGAAAGATTTTGTCTCTACAAAAGTGTTGAGAACGTGTATATCTTATAGAATATTGTTTCATGAAAGCAAATTATGTTGGTATATGTGAGATCATTATTTACATAATTTTTAATTTTATAGTAACCTTCTTCCGAAAAAGAGGTAAAATATAGATTTACTGATATAAGATTGAACAAGGAAATGCCAAAGTCAAAACGATATGAGTTCAAGAGAATTCCATGGAAGTGAACATAGATCCCCAATTCTTTCTCATTTGTGTTAACCCTATTTATAAATTTCCAGAATCAAAAATATTATTTATAAGGTTCGATCGTCCAAGGCTAATGGACCTCCTGGGACGTTCATTGCAGAATCATTCCATGCAACAGGCGGCTATTCGTAAGTCCAAAAGTTTTTTTATTAACCCTGAAACCACCAATTTTTTTTCGTGCATTGGTATCGCTCGAATGATATCACGAATCACTTTGCCATAGGTCATCCATCATTTCAGTATTTCAAATCAAACATATTTAATTTAAAACTTTTTCTAAATATATATGTGACCCTGAAAAGTAAATACAATTTGTTAAAATAAATAGTTAAATCAATTTTTAAAAAATCTTTACAATTTTTTTTGCCAATAATTAGTCCTAGTAGTGATAATAATCACCATCATAAATGAACTATAATTAATCTACAAAAAATTCATTATCTGTTACAAAAAAAATGTCAGGAAATCCTATATATGATTTACAAAGTAAGAAGGTATATATTAAAACAAAAAACTTAAACTATAGCATAAATACGCATCACTACTCACAAATCTTAACACTGATCATACAAATTTTATTTGAACCTAATATACAATAGGAAACGTGGATTACTTTTCAACGTCGACGATGTTCAATGCTTTACAACATATCTGTTTTGCCGCACCCATGGAAGAGGAGAATACAGCCCCACCAAAAGAAACCATGATCGAGAAGGATGAACAAGTGGATGAAGCCATGGATATAGAAGAAGATTGGATAGGAGATCTTGTGGAAATATACACCTCAAAGGGATTAGAAGTTGTTCTCACCATGATCTTTAATTCCAAGGATCAAAACCCACCAGCTCCTCATGGGGACGTGAAGAGTTGATCCAAGAGTTGACGCTTGATGAAGATCATGTTTCCAATGTGCAATCGATGGATGAAGATTAGTTAATTTCCTCTCTACTCTACGAACACTTTTGAAGAAATATCTTGCTCCATAAAGTTATTATTGTATTTAAATAATTTTCGTTAGTAGTTGCTAATAATGTACTTAGTCTTTTCATTAAATAACAAATCAATTATGAGTTCTTTTGTTTTTTTTTTCTTGTCCAGAAAGAAAATTGTCTGAAAATCAGTTATGAGTTCATCCAGAGATTCACTTTGCAAGGATTAAATCAGTCGTAACAATGTTGGTTCAGGAAAGAGGGTAAGAAAATTTTGACCAAGATGTACCATAAGGGTTCATAGATTTTGAGTTGCTTGGAACATAAGCTAACGGAACACTCTAAATAATAAAAGCTATGAGGTCAAACTTCTAAGGCATAAGACCTCAAAGACACATAGTCAAAAAAAAAAAAGTGGAACGGCTTAATTGTCTCGATGCTTCAAGAGGACAGTTTAAAAACATCATTACATGTCTGCTTGGAAATTATGGTTGCAATCAGCAATGTATTTTCTCAGCTTCTACATATCAGCTGAAATTTCAAACAACCTTGAAAAAAATGCAGAGGATGATTAGTGTGTTAGATTCTGTGAAATCCTAAATCCATTAAGTATTCAAATTGAGATCCATGTAACTATAGTAGTCTGTTCAAAATCTTTAAGTAATATTCATGTATGGCTCATATAACGAATCAAACAATACCATCTACAAAGCCAAAAGTGCTCAAGTATAACTGATAGATCGATGAGAGTAAGAATTGGAAGAAATATTATTGACTCTCATGAAGTTAGTTTACAATATAGATATACTTATATAGAGATGACTAAATCTAATTATTAAACTAATATTAAATATTAAATTATAGATAATGTTAAGTTTCATATTCTAATATATTGATATTCATCTTGATCTTGGATTTGGATCGATCTTCTAGATCTTCCAATACTCTCCTGCAAGTTCATATGTGGTAACACATGTGAGATTGACCAAATCTTCAAAATATCATAGTAGAAATAGCTCCTAGAAGTAGGAAAGATGAAGGCTCGTGCTTTCTAACAAGCAGTTTTTCTTGACTGTAGATGTAGAGGCATAAGGTAGATAGTCATAAGGTAGATGTAGTAGCTAAAATGTGTCATGTATGCAGACCGCATGCACATTAATGGAAGAGCTTATGTACATTGTTTGCATATAAAAATCTATAGTAGTAGAATTTGAAGGTAGCTAGATGAAGCACACTACAAGAAAACAGCGCGATACTGAGGGAATTTCCGAGGGAAGGTTGATTCCTCGGAATATTCCGATGATATTCCGAGGAAATTCCTAGGAAACGCAGTTTATGTGTTTCCTCGGAATATACCTAGGAAATTCCGAGGAATACACTTTCCCTCGGAATTTTCCGATGAAATTCCGAGGGACAAAAATCCCTCGAAATAAACCGAGGAAAATCCGATGAGAAATTATAGCCGTTAGTTAGCCGTTGTGGTATTTCAAAAATTCCGAGGAAATTACGACGGCAACGGCTAGTGCCTCAGAATTTCCTGGGAATTTCGTGGGAATTGTCGGCAGATTTCATCTATAAATACAAGCACCCCTCATCCTCTTCATTCACTCCATATCTTCATCCTCTCTCATTCTATTTTGCACACACGAATCTGATTGAAAAAAACATGTCTTCTTATAATTATCATCGCTCGTGGATCGATCGACCTCATATGGATCCGAACACGAGATTGCTTACGCCAGAATTAGAAAGTGGTCTAAAGGAATTCATGGGGAAAGCTCTCAACCAACCGGAAGCTGAAACGGGTATGTTAAGATGTCCTTGCTCTACTTGTAAAAATAGGAAGGTTATTAAACAGTTAGATGTTTGGACTCATCTATATATTCGAGGGTTTACACGGATTTACAAAGTTTGGTATCATCATGGGGAAACTGGTTATGAATATGGTAGTACTAGCGAACCTCAGCATGCGGTTAGGTTAGAAGAACCAATTAGAACGGGCGTAGATTATGGTGTAGGTACTGAGCAGATGGTAAATGATCATTTTAGAGGGGAAGATTTACCCAATGCAGAAGCTAGGAGATTTTATGATATGTTGGATGCTGGAAAGCAACCTTTGTACAAAGGTTGCAGAGATGGTCATTCAGCTTTATCATCTGCAACAAGACTGATGAGCATTAAATCTGATTATAATTTGGCTGAAGACTGTGTGGATGCGATTGCTGATTTTGTAAAAGGTGTTCTACCTGAGGATAATGTTGCCCCTGGTTCATACTACGAGGTTCAGAAACTGGTAGCTGGTCTTGGTTTATCGTATCAGGTAATAGATGTATGCAGGGATAACTGCATGATTTATTGGAGGGTGGATGAGCAGCTGGATACATGCAAGTTTTGTGGGAAGGCTCGTTATAAAGATACGAGTGAAAGAGTTCCAGTGCCATATAAAAGGATGTGGTATTTGCCTTTGACGGAAAGGTTGCAGAGGTTGTATCAGTCTGAACGCACAGCGCAACCAATGAGATGGCATGCAGAGCATTCAACGGATGGTGAGATTAGACATCCTTCAGATGCAAAAGCTTGGAAGCATTTCCAGTCGACCTATCCAGAATTTGCGTATGAGAGAAGAAATGTCTACCTTGGATTATGTACGGACGGTTTCAGCCCATTTGGGAAGCATGGGAGACAGTATTCTCTATGGCCAGTCATTCTCACACCATACAACTTACCGCCAAACTTGTGCTTGCGGCGAGAGTTTTTGTTTCTCTCCATTCTCGTTCCCGGGCCAGAGCATCCTAGGAGATCACTTGATGTGTTTCTACAGCCACTAATATATGAGTTGCAACAGCTATGGGGTCAAGGTGCTGAAACGTACGATGTTTCGTGTAAAGAAAACTTCCAAATGCGGGCAGTACTTATGTGGACAATAAGTGATTTTCCAGCATATGGTATGTTATCTGGATGGACAACGCATGGAAGGCTATCATGTCCATATTGTCAAGATAACACTGATGCTTTTCAACTAAAACATGGAAGGAAAACGTGTTGGTTTGACTGTCACAGGAGATTCTTACCACCAGATCATCCATATCGCAGGAGTAGGAATTTGTTTACGAAGAACAAGAGGGTGTTTGACAGTCCACCTCCAATAGGAACACATGCAGAGAATATTCTCTGATTCTAGAGAATTCCGAGGGAATTCCGACGGAATTCGATATTCCGTCGGAATTCCCTCGGAAATTTTCATTACCCGGGAAACCAAACCGCCAAAATTTTCGCGAAAAGTCGAATATTGGGAATTCCGACGGAATTCCGAGGGATTCATTTTCCCTCAGAAATTTTGGGTTTTAAACCCGAGACTGTTCTTCTTCTTCCCCATTCTCTTTTCTCTCTTCCTCCCTAGCGATTTTCCGGCGATTTCACTCCTCCCTTGCGATTTTCCGGCGAATCTCCTCCAAATCCACCTCTAAATCCGTTCCTAATCCCTATGTAAGTTCTACATCCGATTTTCTTAGGTTTTTAGGGAATTTAGATTGTTAGGATTGAGATTAGATTGTTAGATTTAGATTGTTAGGTTTATTAGATTGTTAGGATTGTTAGATTGTTAGGTTTTAGGGAATTTGATTTAGATTAGGGTTTTAGGGAATTTGATTTTGATTAGGTTTTATGGAATTTGATTTTTATTAGGGTTTTAGGGAATTTGATTTTTTTTTTTAAAAATCAATTTTGCAATTACCAAAACGTTTTTGATATTAAAATATATATTTAAATTTTTATAATTATTAAAATAATTTTTATAATTATTACCAAAACGGTCTAATTATAATTTTTATAATTAGGCTCCTCCTGTCGTTCACGACTTTCCGGACATTCCCGAGCCTCATGTCGCTCCAGGAGTGATGTCTGTTGCACAGCTGGTGCAACAGCCAGGTCGTGAGCATCTCCCCTATTTCACTCAGTATCCTAGGGGACACAGACAGACTTGGTAAGTGAAAGTTTTTTTTCTTTCTTTTAAAAATTTGATTCATTATTAATAATTTGTTTCTAATATTAGGTTCGACCGATCCCATAACGGGATCAGCGCTTGGATCAACAGGATGATGTACTCCGACCTCAGGAGGGGATACAAAACCTTCTCGGTGATGCCTGACAACGAGAAGGAGTTGTGGTTTCGTCAGTTTGCTGTAAGAATTCTAACTTTTTTAAATTTCTTTTTTTTCTTTAATATTATATTTTTACTAGTCATGTTTTTTTTCAGCAAGAGTTCACCTGGCATCCCGATAACACGTCGTTCATCCGTAACGCCTTCGTCCATAAGTGTATGGAGAACTATGGACGACAAATATATGAGTGGAAGCAGAAGTGGCTCAAGAATAAGGTATTATCTTTTTTACTTTATTAATATATTTTTCATTCTATTTAATCTTTTCATATTTTTTTTTCATTAAAAGGTCCCAAAGTCGATCAACACGACGGTCTGGCAGGAGTTGTGTATCCATTGGAACAAGACCGAGACGAAGGAGATCTCTAACACCAACTCCACCAACCGCAAGAGCGATCGTGGCGGGAAGGGCATCTTCGTGCACAATTTGGGTGCTCAGTCTATTCCCACTCTCGCAGACAAATTGGTAAGTTGAAACTCCTTTTCTTCTAAATTTAAAATATTTTTATATTTTTCTGTATTCTAATGTTTTTTTTAACTTATGTGTTTTCCTAGGCGGAAGAAAATGATGGCGAGACCGTGGGTGATTACGATTTGTACAAGAGGATCCACACCAACAAGACGACGTGCCAGATTGATGACGGTCTTGCGAAGGAAGTGGTCTCCCTGGTGGACAGTATGAGGGAAGACGAAGAGGCCCGTCTCTCCCAGATCCATGCCGATCTCGACTCCACATCCACTGCATCGACTGCCCTCTCCAAAGTTCAAATCGACGACCTTCTTGTATCGGTAAGATATTTTCTAAATATTCAATTCATTTATTTATTTTATAATCTTTTTTCTATGATTATAATTTTAAATTTTCTTTTTCAGGCGATTCCAAAGAAGAAGGGACGTTTGGTCGGTTTGGGTCATCGATCCAAGCCGATTCCTTCTACATCCCAGGTGCCAGTTGATCCTATGCTGATAGATCAACTGAAGGATAAAGATGACCGCATCGCTATGTTGGAGGCGAAGATGGCGGCTCAAGAGGCTGCTAGTAAGGCAGAAAAGAGGCGGGCTGAGAGGATGATGGAGGCGTTCATGAAGAAATTCCCAGACCATAACTTCGACGAGGACGAGGAGTATTTCTTTTTATTTCTTGTTTATGTTTTGAATTTCTGTTTTTAATTTCCTGTTTCGAATATTACTTTTTAACATTATCTATATTATGTTTTTTATTTAAATTTCAATTTTCAATTTAAAAAATTTTAATTTATTTTCAAATTTTAATTTTAAAAAAAATAAATTTATATTATTTTTAAAAAATTAAATATTACGAATATTCCGAGGAATATCATTCCTCGGAATATTCTGAGGGATACTGTTCTTCGGAATTTCCTAGGTATATTCCCAGGAAGACAATCCGTCGGAATATTCCGAGGAACGGTTTTCCTCGGAATTTCCGAGGGTTAGAAGTCCTCGGAATATCCCGACGGATTTCTTCCTGGGAAAATTCCGACCAATATCTTCCCTCGGAATGTACCGACGGATTGCTTCCTCGGAAATTTCCGTGGGAATTCCGCCCAACGGTTCCATCGAAAAGATTCCTCGGAATTATGTCCGTCGGAATTTCCTCGGAATATTCCGAAGAAATTCCGACGAAAACTGTGATTCCGAGGGACGTTTTGTTCGGAATGTCGTCGGAATCGCTTGATTCCGACGACATTCTGAGGAAAATGTCCCTAGGAATCGAGGTGTTTTCTTGTAGTGCGCGCAGCAAGGACAGATTGAATAGTTGCAGCAATTTGAAGAAGCAGCAGTAACTGAATTAGTAGCAGCTTTGATGACACATAGGCTGTGGAATCTTGATGAATATAAGTAGTAACTGGAAGAGAAAGAAACGTTAATTTATTGAAAAAAAATATTAATTTGTGAAACATCGATGGATGTTCATGTTGCGGAAACTAAGGCTTGTGCAGCTGCGATGGCTTGAGTAATAAAGTAGTACGGAAGCGGCAGCTTTGTTGTCGTGAATAGGAACAAAGGCAGATTTGATATGAATTGTAGAAGCAAAGTATCTTATCATGAATCCAAAAGAAACTCATCACATAGTGTACATGAAGTAAGATGGAGTCCGTTGATAACATCATGGATAATTTGACTTTTTCTTGAGGAAGAAGAGGTCGTGTAACTTTTTTTTTTTTTTTTTGCAATAGAAAACCATATAAAGTTTATGTAACCCACTAAGATTAGAACCTTGGTGGAAAGCTAGTGAAAAAGAATTTTCCATCGTGCTAGAAGTAATAGTTGAAGCATTGGAGCTATATAACATTATGTGAAAAACACACGATCGCTGATGAACAACTTGTATAAAAGAAGAAAAAATAAATTTAGAACATAAAAATTTTAGGTTTGAGGAGTCTTTATATGATTAAACCTAATTATTAAACTAATATGAAATATTGTATTATATATAATGTTAAATTTCTTATTCTAATATATTGTTATTTATTTTGACTTAGATTTGGGTCGATTTTCTAGATTTCTGAATAATAACAGATGCCGAGAGAAAACAAACATGTTGATTTGTGATAAATGATCGTCAAGAAATAATAAGTTGGTATTTTCACTTCATAAAAAAAACTTTTATATATGCTATAGAAGAGAACCAGATACCAAGTCATCAATTACTATTTAATGGCAACTTCAATATGACAGAAAATTTAAGGAATATGAATGAACAGGAGGACAGGACTTAATATGATTCAATCAAACAATGCCGAGATATCACATGCATTTTCTAATTCAAGTCCCAAAATCGTATTAGATAACATTAAAACAGAAAAAATAAAAAATCTGAATCGGATACTTATGATCGATGATCGAAAGAGCTGGCCTCCCTTGTTGCAAAAACTTGGAGTACTTGGTGCAAATTAATTCACTTACGTATATTACGCCTTGTTCAAAAATGCGGCCGCCTAACCGATTAATCGGCTGCGTAATCGTAAATCGCATGCTCACCGCGGCGAGTTGAACCAATTCGGTTGGATTCTACGTCAAACCGAGTTATACATGCGTTGACTGTATTTTAACGCTAGGCGAGCGTGGAATTATAAAATCGGATGGAAAAAAAATCGTTTCATATTGATTTATTACAATTTGACCCAATATTAAAGGTCCATTAGTATTAAAAAAGTGAAACCTTCACTTATTTTCCCGACAACAAAATTTGTGATCTAATTGGTACGTATTTATAAATTTAGAACTTTTAGTATCAATGATGTGTCTTTCATAAACATGTACTATTCAAAATTTTGGTATTATACGTATAAAATATGATATTATACATATAAAAATATAAAAAATTCTTCCCCGCGTACTCCCTGATTTTTTTCCGATTTTCTAATAAATCGCTAGGCCCGTATGTGGTGCACGCGTAGCGCCTAGCGAGTTTCAGAACAAGGATATTACGTAAAGATCAAGACGTTACGTATTAACTATATAACCTTACCTAATCATAATATTATCAAATTATAATCAGTAAAAAAAAAGTATACTCCAGTCCAGCGACGTTGCCATGCATATATATAGACAGATTTATACTTTCATATAAATAGGCATCATCATCACTCCACATATCTCATTCTCCGTAGAGCTAACGTATATACTGGCGAACGGCGCCGATGACGACAACGCCCCGTTCAGCCGCCGCAAGAGCATCCGACGAGCAAGAGTCTCCGGTGGTTCCTCCACCTCCTCTAGGATTCATCCCACCAAGAAGAAGAATCTATCTTACCGAAGAAAATCGATCTTTAATCAACTCATTTCGCTCGGCCACCTCTACACCTCAAGAAACGGACACGTGTATGCAATCGTTGCTCAACTTAATGACCAGCGACCAAGACGACGGTGCGGGTCAGTTTAGAGCGGTGATGTCAGAGCTAGACGCAGCCGATCTTCGGAAGATGGCCTGGTTGCTGACGTCAAACTCCGGTTACTTCTTGGCCATCGCAAGAAACAAGAACGGCTCCCACCGTCTAGGGAAGCTCCTCGGCAAATCAGACGACGTGGACACATTCTTCTTCGCCGCTTTCTTCCGCCGCTTCCTAGACCTCATGACCGACAAGAAGGCGTCCAGCGTTGTCATTCAAGGGCTGCGAGTTTTCAGCCAGACGATGAAAATGGCAATGTTCCCCCACATTCTCGACCACGTGGTTGAACTGGCGTGTGACCAACACGGCTGCGTCGCGCTCAACGGTTGCATAACAGAGTTGGATGATCCTTTCTCTAGAGGCTTTTTCTTGTACGCGGTCGTGGTCAACGCCGTCACCTTCAGCCGACATGCTTATGGGAACTTCGTGGTACAACACGTGCTTGACTTGAATGACTTGCATTGCACACGTGACATTGCGATTAAGCTCCGTGGTCATTACGTTGAGCTTTCGTTAAAGAGGTATGGAAGCTACATCGTGGAGAAGCTTTTGAGTATGAAGGAGTCTATGGTTGTGGTGGTGGAAGAGCTTTTGGAGTACGAAGGAAAGAAGTTGGTGAGACTGGCCAAGGGTGAGTATGGTAATTTCGTGGTGTACAAGGCACTGAGAGTCACGCAGGCGGAGAGGGATGATCTGTTTTGGGGTTTGGTGAATAAGCTCAGGCCTTTTATTCATCGCTTGGGTAAGTCTTATACCATTGCAGCATTCTTGAAGTCGATTCATTAGCTTTGTCTCAAACTAGTTAATGCTTTGGTTCTATTGCTACAACATATGCTGAAAGTTCTCAGGTTGTATGGTTTGCTTAACTAAACTCTTGTAGTGAGATTTGTCAATAACGATGGTAAAGAACTAAACCATCTTTGGTGACTAATGAGATCTATTGTTTTCAAATAAACTGCGTTTGAACAACTGAACTGACAACAAAACGATTGTAAAGTAAATCAGGAATGTGTAGCTAGGAACCAAAAAGCTTGTTGGTGAATTCAATCATTCCCAAATGTAAGGCTTATTTAAAAAGCTTTGGATAAAACAAAACAAAAGATGAAAGGAAAACAGAGAAGAACTCTCTCTTTAGATGTTATTAGAATAGGTAATGAAAGCGGATAACCAAGTGATTACCTGAAACTCAAAAGCAAACAAGAACAAGTGAAGAGAATAGTTAGTGCTTTATAACCAAACCAATCAAGGGTTTAAATTGAGAGTTTCTGTCATAATTAACAGGCTCAGAGGATGAATCTGATCAATGCACCTATAGTGAATCTAAATTGAGGTATATATGGCTCATAACCAGAGAGTGCCTGAGCACAAGCCAATTAAGCATATGTTTGGGGCCTTGAAAAATTATATAATTATTAGAGGCCAATTTATATAGAAATAATTAAGTAGCTATGTTGGTTATGTACTTATAAGAAATAAATAAGTTGAGCAATTCGATTTCTATCTATCACATTTTAAATTTTTAAGGTTTTGGGAAACCAAATAAATAACTGGGCTTTAGAACCTAAAATTCTCGGGCAAGGCCCTGCTCATAACACATCAAGCAATATCATATACAACAACAATGGCACAAGAACACAGGACGCAGAGAAATCAAACGTTAGGAATTGAGATTTGGGACACAAAATGCTATTTAAGACATTAATCTGAGAGGACCAAATCACGAGTTGACTGATGAGCAATTAAAAAATGCAGAGAAATCAAATCACTAATAGATTGATTCGAAACATTACCGCCTGTGTTGTTGGACGAACTTGGAGTTCTTGGCGTCTTCCTCTGCAGCAATCGAACCACGAGACAGACAATAAATAGGTAACAAAGTCAATGAGATTCTGTGAAGAAGATCGGGCAGATCTGAAAGAGTTACCAGTGAATCCAGCGGTGAGCTTGGTGATGAGGACGCCCGTTACGGCGAATCCGGTGAGAAAAGGCCAGCAACGTTTCCATTCCCTCTTGAAGAACACTGGCCATGGATCGAACAATCTCATCTCTCTCTCAACAACTTGGGCTCTTGGTGACTGTTTTGCGTAGACAATGAAGGTGACAACAGGTTACAGATACATGACTTATATTCGATCCTAATTCGTTATGGATCAGAGTTTTAATGGGCTTTCCAAACCAGCCCAATAGGTTCCCGTTTTTATCTCTATACAATTTGTTGGAAGTCATTTGACAATCCTAAAAACGACACATGTCTTTCTAATTTTTTTAGGGAAATTGGGAAGTTTGACCTTAAAAAACATATAATTTATTGCTTAACAAATTTCCCTAATAATTATATACGTGGTGTTACATTTATATAATAATTTTGTCTTGCCCATTCCGGGAACCGGTGCAACTTGCAGAAAAATAAAAATAAAAATCTAATCTATTAAATTAGAGTCCTATAACTTTTTGATGTGTGATATTTTTATTTAGATCAACTATTAAAAAATTAATCTAAATATACATAGTTTAATTATAAAATCCTTTAATATTTTAATCAAAAGCAATTAAACATTTTTTTAAAAAAAAAATCTAACAATATCTTTTTAGAATTTTTTTAAAATTTATTTTCATAATTATTTAATATAGATTATAATTATCACTAAAATATAATTATAAATTAACAATAACTCAGTTTTGATTTCAAAACAAGATTTTCAAAACATATAAAATATTTTAATTATATTTTTACTGATAATTACAAATTAAAATAATTATTTTTAAAATATATCTAAAAATTTTTTTAAGAGTTATTTTAAATATTTATTTATATTTTAAATAAAAGATATTAAAATACATCTAATCTATTAAATTTGAGTCATATCTTGTTTTTCATGTGTTATATTTTAATTTTGGACTATTAAACACATGTTCATCTAAATCATTTAGATTACATATATAACATATTTATTTATACATGTAATTTATCATAAATATGTTCAACCAATTTAAATCAAATTAATCATTAATTTTAAACCAACCATAATGTATTTCGAAAATAAAATCACATCTATATAATAAACAATTCACATATCTTACATTCCTTAATGTTTATACTTTTCAAAAAAACTACTCAATTATAAATGAAATCATGTATATTAAATCTAATTTTTAACATATCATATATTCACTAATATACTTTTAAAAAGCATAAAACACATTTAAAATAGATCATATAAAAATTAATTTTCTAAAAGATCTCGAACCATATGAAATGGATGGAAAATTAAGGTTAAGATTAGTAGGTCAAAGTGACACATTAAAGTTAGAGTTGGTGTAGACTTCTCGTTGTCACTTTATATACAAATACTTATATTAGGTATTCAGAGCTCTGTGACGACATACGATTATTCTAAAAGGTAGAAACAACAAACTTAAACAATCTATAAAGTAAAATAAATGTTTAACTATAAAAATTAAAATTAATCGCGCATGGCGCGGGTTCTATTCTAGTTTATAATTAAAATAAAAGTAAAAATATTTTCGGCAACTCTTCCTCCATACGTAGCTTTCTCTTACTCTTTTATGTGGAATAGCTGTAACTAACTATTGATCATTTATTTTATGGAATACGTCATCACTTCTCCCATCCGCACATATGAACTTATATATGCCACTGTTATTTTGTAAAAGTACATATTTCTTGTTTCTATTTAATCTAAAATACATAGAAGAGAAAAACATCTTTCTTAGGATTAGGATTCATATTCTCTAGTGATTACTTGATAGGGTTTAGTTTTTGGACGATTGAGGTTAATATTTGAGTAATCATTATCATGTTTCGTGAAGCCATACGCATAGCAACATTTGAGAAAGATAATAGATTGTCTTTAGATTGTAACTATATTTTTACCTTGTCTATTCTATATGTCTCATGTAAAACAGAAATAAATTTATTCGGCATTCAAAATCTGAATTTAATTTATGGAAGATTGAGCTCACATTAGATTAAGGTTTATATTTCTATGTAGGGTATAGTGATTAGTGGCTAAGATTTAGTTTATATTTTCGTGGTCGGTTTAGGGATGATTTTATGTATTGCTTATGGAAGTTTGGAATTTACATTTGATTAGGTTTACATTTCCATGTAGAGTTTAGTGCTTAGTTGATAGGATTCAGTGATTACTTGATAAGGTTTGAGAAACACTGTGCTGCCTTTAGAATGCAATTACTTTTTCACCTTTTCTATTCTATATGTCTCATGTAGAGTGGAAATGAATTAGTTTGGTATTTTGAAATTGAGGTTTAGCTTATGGAAGATTTGAGTTGACATTGAATTAGAGTTTACATTTTCGTGTAGCGTTTAGTGCTTAGTTAATAGGATTTAGTTTATATACACTTGGGGTTGCCAGTTGGGTAGTATGACATTACGTATGTGTTGAACTTTAGTTCATGATCTATATTATTTTTCTATATAAAATAGCAATGGCTGTAAGTTCGATTCTTTGTTACGTTAACATCGGTTCTAAAACGCGTACACCTATAATCCACTCATCTCGCTGCATACTCTTACATCATATGTGTTAAGTACAGCTGGACTACGCACTCTGTATAGTTTTGTGACTGTTAATAGGGAGTTCATATATCATAAAAAAAAACACCACGACACTTACTTTAAAAGTGCATCTGGCTACCTATTACGAAAAGACACAGAACCGGATGGAATGACTCCAAAAAATCTGACATTGAATTATGTCAAAATCAGTGCTACTCACCTAATTTGTCACTCAAATATGGCTATTTGGCCGATAAGCCCATTTTAACAGTTTTTATTTTGTATTGTTTTCGGGAAATTAATTGTTGTCTAATTTCTTTAAAGATAAAAATTTAGGATAGCCCCAAAAATTTTTTTCCACAAAAATAGTTTTCAAAGATAAAAATGACCAAATAGATTTATTAAAAGGTGCAAATATATACTTATACCTCATAGTTAACTAATTTAAACTTAGAATTTAGAGTTATAGAATTGGGTTTTGCAAGTGGGTTTAGAATTTTAAAAAAGTAAAATAAATATTAAAATTTTCAAAATAAAAATGAATGATTTCGATCAATTTTTTTTCCACAAAACCTTAAAAAACTATTTGAAAAAAAAATTGCATTTCTTTAATTCTCCATTATTAAACTTCTTTCAGTTTTATTAGCGAAACTGTTTTTCCACTATCTTTACTTTCCCACAATCTCAACTTTGTTTGCATCTCAATAAACTGTAAACTCCACATTTAAAAGATTTAAAAGAAACGGTAAACTATTAATTTCAAGTAAACACAAAATATTTTTAACACATAAATTCATTTGTGTAAAAAAGATTAAGCTCGCCATACGAATTGCTGGCTAAAGATGTAGAAAAAGAAGACCAAACTCCTCAAGGTCAACATTCATGGCGGTCAACGTCTAACACTCCTCTTATTTAAAGCTCCGTCAAATATTGGTAACTAATGTAATGTTTTTCATCTTTAATTTGACAACTAGATTTTGACTCACCGGGCGGCATTATCTCTTCTATAAAGATTTTAATTTGTAATATATAAATCTTGAAAATGTCTTTCTTTATAAATCATTTTTATTATTTTAAATTTTTAGCCGAAGAAATATATAATGTGTTAATTGTAGATACATAATATTAGTTATTTTTAATAGCTAGTGATATAAATGTAAGTATAAAATACTTGTTAGTTTAGAATATACATTTTCAACAAAAATTGATATTATCAGAAAATTATTAAAATTTTATACATATTATCAGAAAATTATCAAATAAGAAAATTACTAAAATTGTATACATATTATCATAAAATTGTCAAAGTTAGTAAATAATTTGAACTTTATTTCCCTTAAATTTTGACAAGTTTTGATGGGCTATTAACGACAGATTAGGAGATTCGCCTAATACACATATATACCATTAAAAGAGAATCATTCACATTTTGTGTCATTAATGAAAATTTCATTTTTCTAAAATTACCTTTATTTTTACAAATAATTAATAAAATTTATTAATGATATTTGATTTTTTTGGTTTTAGGCTTGAAGATATATATTTAAATGGATCAATAAACAATGGGCTTACACATACTTATAAAATATGTTACTTTTATTTAATATAAATATTTTAAGTTGAAATATTAGACATATATATTTTAAAACTAAATTAATCAAAAACATAATGACATCATAATATTATTTTCTTAAATCTGTGTATCATAAAATTAAATTTTAAATCTAAAATAAAAAATAAAAAATACAAACTTTTCATAGGCTACTAATAACAAAAATAAACTAATACTACCATATTAATAAGTTTTTATATTGTCATTTTTTATTTGGATGACATAATAAAAATATCATCAAAAATCACAAATTTGTGTAATATTAAAAAATAGATGATTAATTTAATAAAAAATAAAAAATACTATCATTTTTTTATGGGATCATTGGTATCAGATCACTGGTTAATAACGAGTTTTTGGATTTTTACCGGATTCTATCGGATTTTTAATTAATGATTTTTTCATTAAATCTGAACGGATTATATACAAGGTACGTGTCTACCGGTTCAGCGGATCTGGGTTAGATATGAAAACATTTCTTAAAACTCAAAACATTATCTTCAAAAAACTTTTAAATTATATGTTATCTAATAAAAAGTTATAAATTCATGCAAATCACTCTTGACCAAATATTTGTTCTATTTCTTTTTATTTCAAAGAGAAAAACAAATAATAAAACATAGAAGTTCAATTGTTATGATGTGAAACAAAAATAATAGTAATTTGTAAATTAATTTTGGGTTAATAAGTGAAAACAAACTCGCACATTTTAAGCTCCGGTCAAAATCTAGACAATACCATTAAAAGAAGATCATTTCCAAATTATATTCTTAATGAAAATTTAAAATTTTTCAAAATCACCATTTATTGTATGTCTAAAGTTGATTATTCATTAATGGCATATTGGTCAAAATTTTAAGATGGCCTTGGAAAGCATTAAACTAAATCAATCAGAATGGTACATATTAAGCTCTAAATTATTATTAATGATCTTAATTGGCCATTTGTCTATTTTATAGTATATGACTAATTATGAATCATTTACCCGTACATTTAATTTAGTTAATTTAGTTATACCAAAAATTAAAAGCAAGAGAGTATACCTAACATCTAATGTCTTACGAAGATATGAAAAATTAAGTATATTGTCACGAGAATGTTGTTCCAATTTAAAATCAGAATATTTTTTAAATTCAAATTTTTCATAAGATTGATCTAAATTATTAATAATAAACATTCTAAATTAGTTTTACTGTTATTTTAAAATCTACTATAATTCATTAAATTCATAACAAATGTATAGGACATTTTCACAATTTTGAATAAAAAATAGTCTACTTTATATATTTACAAAACTTTATGGAAAATATAATTAATTAACTTTTAACAATTATGGTAAATATAAAATTTTCACAAGTACAAATTTGAAACTTCATTGACAAACATTGTTTCACTTATTTAACAATCATATATATAAAACTTGAGTGATAACTTCAACATTTAACTAATGATCATTTTGTAACATTATATAAGATTTAAATTTTGTTCAATATTCTATATAATCAAATCATATAACTTATGAAAAATATATAGATATAATCAACAAAACAAATATTCACATTTTTTAAGCGCTGGTCCAAAATTTAGTATTAGATATACCCAAAACTTTTTCCTGTCTACTTTATGAATCACAAATGACCGTTCATCTATTCTAAAAAAAACAGAAATAAAGTTAAAAAAACATGTTAACCAATGTTAACATATATTTGAGGACCCTTTATTTGACATAAATACTCGTTGATATTTTGAGGGTGAGACAGGAAATAATATTTTGTTAGTTTGGCGATTACAATATTGAGGGGGATGCATATCTTTTTATATTTATTTGGTTAGAGATTTGAAATTTGATGTATATTTTATTTAGCCGTCTTATAACTAATTTGGTAACAGGTGATTGAGGGCATATATTGCACTTTAAAATATACTAGATGGACTGTCCGCACGCATGTGTAGACATTAATATGATTCATATATTGTATGTATAACTATTATTAAGTAGAGCATAATTCTTCTAGACTCACTCCGTATTTCTTTGTATATCTCTACATCTCATTCATTTAAGTTTTGTATCTCTCTCTCTCAAATTAAGTAGTTTTAGTTGTTTTTTTATAAAACACACAAAAAAAAAGAAAATTGTAGTTTTTATAAAAAATCATATTCCTTTCTTAATTTCATATTTTATAAGTAATTTTATAAAATAAATTTATAAAATTATAGGTTAAAACAATAATTATATAAAATTATACATTTAAAATTATACATTTAATTGTAGATGTATTTCTGTTTGAATAAAAGACGAAGCAAATCAGATATTGGCTCTAAACTTTTTAGTATTATAATTTATTTCATTTTAAGGGATATTGATTTTTAATATTTGTTTTGCTCCAAAGACATCCAGATTTTCAGATTAAACCGAAAAGAATAATGAATCAAATCAAAATTAACGAATATAATGTTTAGTCCGACCTAAAGTCTCATATGTTTTGACTGGTGAACACCTGAACTCACTTTCTTCCTTTACGTGACAATGTTGGAGTCACCAAGGGTAGGGGTGGGACGGATCCGGATATCCGAAAAATTTATGGTATATCTAGATTCATGATTTTAGTATCTAGATCCATATTCGTTTCTTTCGAGTATCTGGATTTCGGATAGATATTGTGATATCCGCGGATATCCGGGTTAAAATCTGAATCCGTAAAAATAATCAAATTTTTTTTTTTAAAAGTACAAAAGTTGATTCTTTGTACGTGTTTACTCTTCAAAGGAATTATTTTTGGACCTTTCTTAAATAATTGATTCTCGATCCTTACACAATGTGTTCCATAACGTGCTTCTAGGTCTGCTCCATATAATACATTAGTAAGTTGGTGGTAGTGACATTGTTGTCCTCTTAACCCTTAACTTCTTTCCCGGGTGAATCTGGCATAAGAAAACACATTATCACCATTGACCTGACAGTCTTTCTTTTGGTGTATGATTTGGGTTTGTTTGTTTATTCTCTACTCCCTTCTTCTTGTTGCATGGTGGAAACACATTATTGACTTGTCAAAAGTTTTTTTTTTATCTATAGTGTGCGATTTGGGTTATGCTTATTTATATACTATTATCTACCCCAGCTTAGCCACTGGTTTTCTTATTTTTTTTTCTTGGGAGTTAGAGAATATGGAGAGTTCTCTTATGTTTTGGTTCGTGCTAATTGCAACTTTGGCCATCATTCATAATGTTCAAGCTCAAGACCAACAAGGTATCTTAGTTTATTTATTTTTATTTTATATTGTTGTAACACGGTATCTTATTTTATTATATACGTACTTTCTTATACAATATCTTTTTTTTCTTTTGCATGACGAATTCTTTTACAAATGTTTTATGGTTAATATCTTTCACCATGTCTGTTAACACTCAGCAGGATTCATCAGTTTGGATTGTGGACTATCTGCGAACGAACTGTCACCTTATATTGATAAATTTACCGGTCTGAACTTCTCCTCGGACGCAACATTCATCCAGGGTGGAAAAACTGGTAGAATTGAGTCAAATGTGGTGAGTAGATTACTGAAGCCATACACAACAATGAGATATTTTCCAGATGGAATACAGAACTGCTACAATCTGAATGTGGAGAAGGGGCGTACACATCTTATCAGAGCTGCTTTTAGATATGGAAACTACGATGGTCGCGACATTAAACCGATCTTCGATCTTTATCTTGGACCTAATCTATGGGCCACTATAGATTTGGAGACAGACGTGAATGGTACACGGAAAGATATCTTACACATCCCAACATCAAACTTGTTGAAGATTTGTCTTGTTAATACTGGCGAAACGTCACCCCTAATAACCTCTCTGGAGTTACGTCTCATGGGAAATGATTCTTACATCACTAAGTCTGGTTCCCTGAATAAATATTGCTGGCGTTACCTTAGCAAGTCAACATCTATGCTACGGTGAGTCGACTTGGCTCTTCTTGATCTATTGTTCTGCGTCTATGTTTTGTTTTGTACATTTGTGTTGTGATTTGTCACGGATAACCAATTTATAAAAACACTGTCCCCAGGTACTCTAGCGATATCTATGATCGCATATGGGAACCCTACTTTCAGAACGAATGGACCCAAGTTTCCACCACTCTTGACGTGAACAACTCCAACGTATATGCTCCATCGAAAGATGCACTAAAAAATGCTGCCATGCCTACTAATGTCACTGCTCCATTGACTATTGAATGGAGTTCAGCAAATCCTGATGACCAATATTACTTGTACGCACACTTTGCTGAGCTTCAAGACTTGCAAGCAAATGAAACCAGAGAATTTAATATCGTATGGAATGGACAACATTTGCATGGCCCTCTAACTCCTCGAAAGTTAGATTTAGTTACTGTCTTTACCCGATCACCGATGACTTGCCTAGGAGGGAGATGCATTTTACAGCTGATACAAACCAGCAGATCTACTCATCCACCTCTACTTAATGCTTTTGAACTCTACACAGTCATTCAGTTTCCGCAGTCTGAAACAGATGAAAGTGATGGTGGGTGACTTTCTTTTTCCAGGTCTATGCATATATTTAAGGTCAATGCTTTCTTATGGTAGTAAAGAAATAAACCACAAATACAATAGAGTACTCAAGGAATCAAAACATTTTTATTTAGAGAAATTGTTAAAAATAGCATAAGTTAAGTACCACTTTACAAAAATACACATTATCAAAAATATATTAACATTTGAGTTTACACTTTATTGATTATTGTTTAGGGTTTAGTGTTAAAAGGATGAGGTTGAGTTTTAAAATTTTTAAAAAATATTTAGAAAAATTAATTAAGTCTATTTTCATCAAAGAATTAAGGTATTTTTTAAAATAGTTATTAATTAAAAGTAAATCTAAAAAGTGATATCAACTTTATAGTAAAAATGAAATTTTTCCTTTTATTTATATCAGTGAGTGCTATAAAAGACATCGCAGCCACTTATGCATTGAGTCGAATCAACTGGCAAGGTGATCCATGCGTCCCTCAACAGCTTAGGTGGGACGCATTAAGCTGCCTCAACATGGATATGTCCATTCCACCAAGAATCACTACTTTGTAAGTCGAAGTTTTAGCAGTACACTTCACACGCTCTCTTTAAGATCTGATAGTATATAATATATGACCATTAACACACTTTGAATGTGGTTTTGAATATTTTACTAGAAACTTGTCTTCAAATGGTTTAGCTGGAAACATAGCAGCTGCCATTCAAAATCTTACGCAACTAGAAAATTTGTAAGTATGACGATTGTTAATTAAAGTGGAGAAATTAGTATTATATGGAAGCGTGGGAAAATTTTGATAAACCTTAACTTGTGTCATTATTATTACCTCTTGCTAACGTTAGGTACTTGTCGAATAATAACTTGACTGGAGGAGTGCCAGAGTTTCTAGGCACCATGAAATCATTGTTGGTCATGTAAGTTTCTCTCAACATGTTTTCTAATGCTTTTTAAAATAAAAACTCAGATGAGAGTCTTTTCAGCAGAAATTTAAGCGGGAACAATCTTAATGGTTCACTTCCTGAAGCCTTACAAAGGAAAGGACTGGAGCTAACGTAAGATCCTTTCCACATAGCTTTGATATCTTGTCAGTAATTATCTGTAACCCTTTTGGTGCATTTGATGTCCTTAACAACCCTTGTCTTCTATATGGTAGTGTCGACGGAAACCCAGAGCTTTGTGTCTCCGATTCATGCAGAAAATCACCTAACAAGAAAGTTTTTGTGTTAGTTGTTGTATCAGTTGCTTCTGTGGCCATTGTCATTGCTATGTTGGTTCTTTTTCTTGTATTCAAAAAGAAAAAGTCAACTATATCACAAGGTATTTTTTTCAGGAGAACAAATAAGAATACATATAAAATCTTTTGTATTTCTGTAACCACCTTATTCTAATGGATAGATGTACCCCGGTCATCAAGTACGCCAACGGGGAATGATACATTTGCTAATAAGAACAGCATACGGTTCACATACTCAGAGGTCATAAGAATGACAAATAACTTCCAGAGCGTTTTAGGTAAAGGAGGGTTCGGCATGGTGTATCAAGGTACTGTAAATGGTTTTGAAGTGGCTGTTAAAGTACTCTCTCAAACTTCAACTCAAGGCTATAAAGAATTCAAAGCAGAGGTATTTTAAAAAGTTTATGAATGTTCCCAACTAAATTATGATGTGTTTACAAAGATTGTGCATTTTGACATGAGTGTGTCACCTTAGGTTGATCTTCTTCTGAGAGTTCACCATAAAAATTTGGTGAGTCTGGTTGGGTATTGCTATGAAGGATATCAACTGGCCCTCGTCTATGAATTTCTACCCAATGGAGACTTAAAACAACATTTGACAGGTAAGAATTTTTGTAATACTAGCTCATGAAATGTAACTCATAAAATTTTGAATAGCTCTAACAATAAAGGAAACAGGAAAAGGAGGTAGACCCATCATCCACTGGAGTATTCGACTAAGAATAGCATTGGAGGCAGCACTAGGTTCGTACTTAGTAAAAAAATATTGATTCAATTGTGTTTACATTGAAACAGCTGATATAGATGATTACATTGCATAGGATTGGAGTATTTACATATTGGATGCACACCACCTATGGTTCATAGAGATGTCAAAGCTGCCAACATATTGCTAGATGAGAATCTGAAAGCTAAACTCACTGACTTTGGACTCTCTAGATCTTCTCAAAGTGGAGGTGAATCTCAGGTTTCAACGGTTATTGCTGGTACTCTGGGATACCTTGATCCTGAGTAAGTATTATTAATATTACAAACACTTTGTGTTCCTTCTTCAATGTTTAAAAAGAAGTATGTTGTTATCATATGCAGATGTAACAGTTCAGGTCGATTGAGTGAGAAGAGTGATGTCTACAGTTTTGGGATAGTGTTGTTGGAGATGATCACGAACCAACCTGTGATTAATCAAACTTCTGAAGTATTACACATAACGACATGGGTTGGCTTTAAGCTCAGCGGAGGTGATATTACTCAGATTATGGATCCAAACCTTGGCAAAGATTATGACTCTAATTCTGCATGGAGAGTTGTTGAGCTAGCAATGTCATGCGCAGATCCTTCTTCCTCAAAACGGCCATCCATGTCACAGGTTATCAACGTGCTAAAAGAGTGTATCGTGTTGGAAAACTCAAGGGTAAATAATAATCAAGGCTTGGAATCTAAAGCCATGAGCATTAGCTTGGACTCTTCGGTGGGTCCCATGGCAAGATAGTCTCGAGTGTTGTCTACTTTGGGTACTAATCTAATCATGGAAGCAACAAATCGATAATTAGCTACAGTTCTAGCAAAATCTATCTGTAATAGTCCAAATTTTCATTTTGGTTTGGTCATTGACGTGTCCAGATCATATTCTCTCTTCTTTTGGGTTCTTCATATATATATATATATATATGTCTCATGACTACCAATAAACATCTCTGACAGTTCTAAGACCATTTCAGTCAGTTGTTTGGTTTCTTTGTATGTGTTTACTCTTGAGAATCACGCCTTGTAAGTTCATCGAATGAGAATAAAATTGTAACATCCCGAGTTGTGATATATGGAAATGCTTAAGAAAATCATGAATTGTGATATATGGAAATGCTTAAGGAAATTTATTTGACTATATATATCACTAAATGCGTTTACCTTTTTCAATACACATCCGTTTAGAATTCTAGTGTTAAGCATGCTTATGCTGCAGTAATGAAATGATGAGTGACTTATTGGGAAGTGATTCGCGATACCGTGTGAATGAGGCCAAAGCACAGGAAAAGGTCATGTGGTGATTGCAGGGACAGTAAACATGACTTTTGAACCTTAGAAAATTAACGCATTGTCCGTCAAACGGGATGGGACCCACGGGTCGAGTGAACAGGCGTGGGTGGCCCATTATATGTGGGCAGTCGGGGCATTACAAGTGGTATCAAAGCTGGTTAACCATTTCGGTTCTGACTCGATAGGTATCTTAAGAACTGTCGTGGGGTGCAACGAGGACGTTATATTCTTTGAGAATAGATGAATTGTAACATCCCGAGTTGTGATATATGGAAAGACTTAAGAGAATTGATTTGGCTATCTATGTCACCAAAGTGCACTTACCTTTTTTGTCACACATCCGTTTAAAACTCCAGGGTTAAGTGTGTTTATGTTGGAGTAGTGAAATGATGAGTGACCTATAGGAAAATGATTCGCAATATCGTGTGAGTGAGACCAAAGCACGGAAAAATATCATGTGGTGATTGCAGGATCAGTAAACAAGATTTTCAAACCTTTCGAAATTAACGTATGGTCGTCATATGGGATGAGACCTAGGGGCCGAAAAAATGGACGTGGGAAACCCATTAACCTTAGGCGGTCAAGGTGTTACAGAAATATGGACACATTTTTCTTGACCATTCAAAATTAAAGCGTGCTTTTACTAAAATACATTGAACTTTAATTTGCCTGTTCTACCTCTAGGAGCTGTGATAGTTGCGCCTAGCTTGTGGAATTGTTGTATTACATGTTAATCCACTTGTCATTGTATTTCCTGACCAATGTCACTTACCAAGTTCTTGATAACGATGTTCAAACATTTTCCCATTGTGAAGTTAAGTTCACTAGAAAACACATATACTCATTCTTTCATTGATTTGAGAAAGTCTTTGTTTGCCGTCTTATTGGGGTTTGTTCATATCACATGGGCGCTTAGTTTTCTTGTTTTTTTGATTGATAGCTCCTTTGGGAGTGTGAAGATACATATCGTGTGTGACCCAAGAAACCACTGCTGTACCAAATGTGACACGGTCCTACATCAACTTCTCTGTAAAGAAAAACTAAAAGAATTAACAGAAAATACTTGTAATCTCTTAGCTCTGCCCTTAAACGAAATAATATGCGACTAGTCAAACAAAGAAAGTAGATCCCTCTTTTATGTACCAGTTCCTTCGTAACGTGATTCTGTCTTTGGTCCATATTTTCCATGAATATGTTGATGATGGTGATGTTGATGTTGATGTTGGGCCATTCTTGTCCATTAATTCCCATTGGTGGAGTTGCAATACAATATAGAAAACGCGTTTTATTCATAATTATGTTGACTTGACAAACCTAATTTTTAGAAAGAACTTGACGTTAAGTCTTTCTTTTAGCTTATACATTCTTCCTTTATTTTTCACAGTCTGAGAATGATTTTCTTGATATATCCTTGGCAGGTAAGAGAAAATGAAAAGAAATCTTGGGCTTTTGCTGCCTCTAATTGCCATCATTCATATTATTCAAGCTCAAAACCAACAAGGTATCATAATTTTTTTTGGACATATAAACGTTTTGGGTTCTCAGAAGTGATTAGAATGTGTGTTAACAGGATTCATCAGTTTGGATTGCGGGCTGCCCGCTAATGAAGCCTCTCCTTATGAAGAGAGTTCCACTAGACTGCTCTTCTCTTCGGACGCAACGTTCATACGTAGCGGAAGAAATGGTAGAATCCTAGAAAATCCTGAGGGATACGCAAAGCCATATGAGACGCTGAGATATTTTCCAGACGGGAAACGAAACTGCTACAGTCTAAACGTTGAGAAAGGCAGAACACATACGATCGTGGCTAGGTTTGTGTATGGAAATTACGATGGTCGTGACGTTAAACCGAAGTTTGATCTTTATCTTGGACCTAATCTATGGGCCACGATAGATTTGCAAACACTAGTGAATGGTACAAACGAAGAGATGTTACACGTTCCAACATCAAACTCGTTACACATTTGTCTTGTTAAGACCGGTGAAACTACACCGCTGATATCGGCTTTGGAGATACGGGAACTGGGAAATGATTCTTACATCACTAAGTCTGGTTCCTTGAAGCGTCTCTCCCGGAGCTACTTCAGCAAGTCAGGATCTGTTATAAGGTAAGTCAATTTCAGCTTAACTATGTTTCTTCTTTAAATCTCTGCTCTGCTTTTACACTTTCCTGACCTTTTCCCAAGGTTTCATTGACTCCCAGGTCATCCGTTTCAAATTCTGATTTTGTTTAAGGTTGTTTCAAACAAATTAATCTCTCCATTTTATATTAAATGTAGTTGTAGAAAAAAAATTTTGTTACAAAATAATTGTTGTTTTCGATTTTTGATGCAAAATTTATTAACTTTTATTGTAACTTATTTTTCAATTGGTTGAAAGATGTTTAGATATATAGATGATTAGGTTTTTATATAGAAAATATGTAAAATTAATTATTTTTTTAATCGATGTGCACAAAACTAAAATGATACTTAATATGAAAGAGAGGGAGTAAAGAATAAAAAAAAATGTTCAGTTTTACCAGTATTTGACTATTGAAATTCTAAAGCATTTCTTGTTTTTTTCTTCATTTAATTAAAATAAAATAGATCAGTTAATGACAAAAGTTTAATTATAAAACGATTTGTACTTAAAAATTGAAACGGAATGAGTTTTTCATCTTATTTACCCATCTAAAACAACACTATTGACATCACAGGTACAAGAAAGATATATATGATCGCCAATGGGTATCATATAATGATGAAGCCAGGTTTCAAAGGGAATGGACACAGATTTCCACCGCTCTCGAAGTGAACAACTCCAACAAATATGTTCCACCAAAAGATGTGCTGATAAATGCTGTCACGCCTACTGATGCTACTGCGCCATTAACTATTGAATGGCCTTCAGGAGGTCCCGGCGAAGAGTATTACTTGTACGCACACTTCGCCGAGATCCAAGATTTGCAGGCAAATGATACCAGAGAATTCAACATCACGTTCAACGGACAAGTTTTTTCTGACCCTATCATTCCTAAGAAGCTTGATATAACTACTGTCCCAAGCGTGAACCCGGGAACTTGCCAAGGAGGCAAATGCATTTTGCAGCTAACAAGAACCAACAGATCTACTCTTCCGCCTCTAATTAATGCATTGGAAATCTACACAGTCATCCGATTTCCGCAATCTGAAACAGATGAAAATGATGGTATGTGAAATATAATAGAGTACTTGTGACAGTTCATTAGATTAACTTTAACATCATCATTACGTTTTTTGATGTAAGTGGCTGCTGTGAAAAACATTGAGGCCAATTATGGGTTAAAAAGAATCAACTGGCAAGGCGATCCATGCGTCCCTCGACAGTTTTTATGGGATGGGTTAAACTGTAGTAACGTGGAGATGTCTATACGGCCAAGAATCACTTCTTTGTAAGTCGTGAGTTCAGTACTACTACACATGCATTCACATTCAACCTTCAAAATCTCTCAGTATTAAATCGTGATCATAACACTTTTGAATGTGTTTTTCAACAATGTCTAGAAACTTATCTTCAAGTGGTTTAACTGGAAACATAGCAGCTGCCATTCAAAATCTTACGCAACTAGAAAAACTGTAAGTAATTTTAATTGTTGATTAGAGGAGAAATGATATTATTATATATACGTATGTAGATATATTGGCTAAAATCTTGTCACCATACTCTCTCTTGTTAAACATTAGGGACTTATCGAATAATAACTTGACTGGAGAAGTACCAGAGTTTCTAGTCAACATGAAATCTTTGAGGGTCATGTAAGTTTCTATCAACATATTTTATAATGCTTTTCGAATTTCTTTTCATACCATGGTTATATTTCGCAGAAACTTAAGCAGGAACAATCTTAATGGCTCAATTCCACAAGCTCTACAGAAGAAAGGACTAGAGCTATTGTAAGAAACCTTCCGCATATCTTTTGAACTCTTCTTAGTAACGATCCAAAAGCCCCTTTTGTATTGTGCAATTGTTTTCCTCAACAACCCTTGTGTTCTTGTAGAGTTGAAGGAAACCCCATGTTTTGTCTCTCTAATGCATGTAGAAAACAACCTAAGAAGGAAACTCTTGTGCCAATTGTTGCATCAGTTGCTTCTATAGCCGTAGTCATTGCTGTATTGGTTCTATTACTTGTACTGAGAAAGAAAAAATCAGCAACTGTAGAAGGTACTTTCTAGAGAGACTTTAAATAAGAAAGGTTAACGATCTTTGTGATTGTCATAACATATAAAAACCCATGATATGGTAACGTATCTACCACTGCCATCAGGTACACCTACGGTGAATGATACATTTGCTAATAAGAAAAGCAAAAGGTTCACATATTCAGAGGTCATCAAAATGACAAATAACTTCCAAAGAGTTTTAGGCAAAGGAGGTTCCGGTAAGGTGTATCACGGTACTGTAAATGGTTCCGAAGTGGCTGTTAAACTTCTCTCTCAAACTTCAACTCAAGGCTATGAACAATTCAAAACAGAGGTTTTCATAATTCTTTTAGCCATCCCAGTTTAATATGTTTCTACTTTCACTATGGTTATAGATTTCAATATTTTCTTGACATGGGTCTTGCCTTAGGTTGATCTTCTTATGAGAGTTCACCATACAAATTTGGTGAGTCTCGTTGGGTATTGCTATGAAGGAGATCATTTGGCCCTCATTTACGAGTTTCTTCCCAATGGAGACTTAAAACAACATTTGTCAGGTATTATAGTGATTTCATGTATAGGGTTAACTCAGAAAAATAGAATGGATCTAACTATTTTTATAGAGAAATAAATGAAGATAGACCTAAAAAGTTTTATCACCAAAATAATTTTCAAGGAGGAAAATGATCTCTTGGGTTAACTAATCTTTTAGGTTGGTGTTTTGGATTTGAATTTTAATATTAAAAATATATATATTAAATTTTTTAAAATAAAAAGTCTATTTTGATAATTTTTTCTTGAATTCTATTTTTGTGACAAAAATTAAAAAAATGTTTATTTAAGATATTTGTTATCTTTATATATACAGGAAAGGGAGGTAGAACCATCATCAACTGGAGTACTCGTCTACGAATAGCTTTGGAGACAGCACTAGGTTACTAAGTTAAAAAACCTTAGGATTTTACAGCAAATTAGTTGATATAGATGATTTTATTGCATAGGATTGGAGTATTTACATATTGGATGCACACCACCAATGGTTCATAGAGATGTCAAGACTGCCAACATATTGCTAGATGATAATTTCAAGGCTAAACTTGCTGATTTTGGGATCTCAAGATCTTTCGGTGGACGGGAATCTCAGGAGTTCACGGAAGTGGCTGGCACTCATGGATACATTGATCCCGAGTAAGTAGTTTTCACACATACACACACGCTTGTTCTGTAATTTTCTATACATTCTTAAATAGTGTGAGAGAGTTTTACCATGTTCTTGTCTTGTAGGTATTTCCGTACAAACCGGCTGGCTGAGAAGAGTGATGTGTATAGCTATGGGATTGTGTTATTGGAGATGATCACAAACAAACCTGTGATCTCTGAAGAGTATCACATAGCAGAATGGGTTGGCACAAAGCTTAACCAATGTGATATAACTGAGATCATGGATCCAAACCTTTGTGGGGTTTATGACTACAATTCTGCATGGAGGGCTCTTGATCTGGCGGTGTCATGCACTGATACTTCTTCCTCGAAACGACCAATCATGTCTCAGGTTATCAACGAGCTAAAAGAATGTATTGCGTGTGAAAACTCGAGGATGAATAACAATGGAGGCTTGGTATCTCAAGATACGAACATTAGCGTGGATACTTCGGTAGTTCCTGGGGCAAGATAGTTTCGAGTGTTGTAATACGTGTAGTACAAATATAGAAATAAAACATTGTGTAAAATAGTCAAAGCGTGTTGATAAGTATGGTTTTTATAAGATAAACTCGAAGTCGACCATTTTCATTTTTCTTTAATATCATATCCTCTGTTCTTTGTTTTCTTAGGTACCACGTTAAGGTCATTTTGCCCTTCCCATGGGTGATGGAACCAAAAAAACTAACATGTCAAGGTCAAAATTAATGTCTCGATGGTGTATGTTGAGTATTGCTTAGATTCCGCTACGTATTACTCCTTCTGTTTCTAAATAATGTATGTTTTGATTTTTTCACACATATTAAGAAAAATTTAATATTTAACAATCAATGCACTAATTTTTCTAAATATAACAATTCTCCATAAAATTTAACCAATAGCAATTCAATAAATCAAAAATTGTCAATTAATATTTCTTGGAAGTTTAAAATTTATTAATAAAAATACATAGAAAATTGAAAATATTGATCTTTTAGAAACAATGAAAAGTGCTAGAATTTACATTATTTAGAAACAGAGGGAGTATTAAACTAGATGGGCTTCCAACTTAAAACCAATTGGTAATAAATGGAGTATCCCATCTATCTTATATATTGCTAAGGATTCTTTCCAAATACCGATTTGGGACATTTGTCCCTAATACGTCTCCTCGAGATGATGATTTTTTGAGCGTCAATCTCGGAATGTTTGGGCAAGGGTCGATGGGCCGACTTTGGGCTGGATCGATGATGGATCGGGTTGGACTGTGTGGATCGTGGGTTCTGATATCATTTTAAGTTAGATGGGCTTCCAACCTAAAACCAATTGGTAATAAGTGGAGTGACCCATCTATCTTATATATTGTTAAGGATTTCTTTCAACTACCGATGTGGGACATTTGTCCCTAATACGTATGAAAGATATAGGCATTTAAACCATAAGAAACCCAGATGTCTTACTTCTTCAACCAATTGCTATTAATCCAGGTGATTTATCTATTCCAGAACTTATTGCTGTTACTATTTAATTTTTAACATAGTTTATTTCAAAATACAGTTACAAGCTAGACTATGACAGAAGTCATACAGTTTCAAGAATAGATTCTAAAGTGCAATGATCATATATAAATGAACAAGAAACTACCAAATCATTACTTTGGTTGATTAGAAAAAGGTGGGTGTAGCTTCTACTTGAGTCTAAGCTGTATATTCATGATGAAACCAACCAAAAAAAAATGTCAACTAGTCATCTGAATGGAAGTTGGAGAGGTTATCTTCACGATTAAAAGTCAGCGACCATTGACTATTCGCAGATTTTCTTCGTGCGTCATGGTGCTTGAGTCTAGTGGGTATAAAAGCCAAGTATCTTGTTGCGTGTGTTTTTGATATATTCTTTGGAGTTGTTATACTAAAGCAAGTTGCATATTGTCTAACTAGGAAACTATAGTACTGCAGATTCATGTAAACAGTTTCATGATAGTGATGTTGCAACGTTGTTTCCCTTTTAATTCTTCTTCTTCCTATGGTGAAGTAGCATTAGAAATTAGATAGAATACAGACGGTTTCATTCACCTCTTTATCATTATTCATCTTCTTCAAGCTCATGGTAAATTATTCATCTTACTTTTGTTGGTATTTAGTCAGCATAGATAGAATACAGACGGTTTCATTCACCTCTTTATCATTATTCATCTTCTTCAAGCTCATGGTAAATTATTCATCTTACTTTTGTTGGTATTTAGTCAGCATATAGATCATCGTGTGCCTAAAGCTTTAATATTGAATATGGACTGAAACAAAACCAGGTTTACTAAATAGGTTTCTTTTGCTATCTAACCAAATTTGAAAGTGAAATTAAGTAAATAACAGTAATTTTGACATAATAAAAAATCTTACATTTACACTTAAGTGAGCTGGAGATACTTTTCTCATTTACAATTACCCGGTAAACATGTGTTATATCTAATAACAAAAATAATATATGGTAAGGAGTGACTGAAAATTATTTCTTATGAAAAAATCAAAAATGATGAGACATCCACGTACACAATAAAACCGCATAAGTATGTACTAAGTGTTCTATATAAATCGAGTGTTCTGCTCCATATTGTCGTAGTAGCATAGGACTCAAACCACATCCACAATCCTTAAATACTAAACACTAACTCAATTTCAACTCCTAAATACTAAACTCTAAACCTTAATTACTAAACCTATAATCACATGACTAGATAACACTAAAATGAATAAATAAAATAGAAGACTACAATAAAGAGTGTTTTCCATATCACTGAATAATATAGAACTCTAGTCCCATCCACGACTCCTAAATAGTAAACCCAAACCCAACTTTAAAATACTAAACCATAAACCGTAATCACTACACCCAAATATAAACTACACTATATACTAATAATTTTAAAATAAAATTAAAATATGAAATTGTATATAATATTTTATGATATTAAACTATTCTATATAATAATCTGAAAATAGTATATAAGAGAACGTTTTGTGAAGTATGTATTTGTGTGGATGGGATTGATGAAATGATAAAATTGATTTTATAAATGCTTAGTTTTCATCATTACGTATTTCCATCACATATTTATCTCTTTTCACCGTCACAACTTAAATTTTAATATAAGTTATCGCACAAAATTGTTCAGCATATTAATGTTTAACTTTCTTTCATTAAAAATCACAAATATTAACAAACATGAAACAATGATTACTATACACTATCATTATAAATAAAATATAATATATTTTTTCAAGCATCGAATGGAATAAAACATGATAAATAGCATAGTACATTAATATAAACACGTCATATAAGAGAATTGTTGAATTTGAAGAGCACAAGAAACTATTCTATTTCATTTATATAGTATAGAAATATGTGAATAAGAGTAAACTATATATTAAATAGTACAATAACTTTACACAAATATGTAAGTATTTTCTTTCGCGTCTTCATCAACCGCGATTCTACAATTTTATAGTCGCCTTGACTTCGTCACCTTCCTTGATTTCGTCATCTCCCTCATCTTTGTCGATGTCGCTTCTTCACACACTTCCTTGTTGATCGCAATTCTGCAATTTCAGAGTCGTCTTCGTTGCACTTCATCATCGTCTTACACGGTGTTGCTTCTTCACCTACTTCCTTATCTTCTTTGTGGTTGATGCTTCATTTTGCAACTAGATGTAAGCATATAAAGTTGAATAAACCACGTTTGTTAATTACGGGTCACAAATTACTTTTTACATTCATTTATTATTTAATTTAAATTTATTTTGGTCGCAGTTTTCAACGGTTGTTTATAAGGGCATAAGTTTATTTATATTTAAAACAAGTAGATCAATTGGTTAAAAAATGAATTATAATATTTTTAGACGTCATAGCGTGCAATTTTCCCTACTAAATATTACAAGTCAACAACCATTAGAATGTCAACTCTTTGTGAACATTTTCTTCATGCATCATTGTGGTGAGTCTAGTGGCGATTTAAACCAATATATTTTTGTGTGATTGAAAGGTTCTTTGGAAGTAACATGCATTATTGTCTGACCAAGAAACTATACTGATGTATTATACCAAAAATGACCTCAGATTAGAGATCGTGGAACATTGTTATCCTTGTATCCTTATTCTTCTTCCCATGGTGAAGTTGCACTAGAAAACACATATACTCATTCTTTTTATTGACTTGAAAAAGTCTTTTCTTTTTAGTTTCTGATTTTGTTTTCCTTATATAGACACCTTCTTATTCTGCAGCTTAGGCAATGGTTTTCTAGATTATTCGTTGGTAGGTAAGAGAATATGGAGAGGTCTCGTGGACTTTTGTTGCTGATAATCAAAACCTTGGCCATCATTCATATTGTTCAAGCTCAAAGCCAACAAGGTATACACATCTTAGTTGACAACATTGCATATATGTATATTCTTCTTCTCTTGCTTATTACCATTTTGGTTCTTTTCTCTTTTAACGTTGGTTTTGTTCCATATCTATGTAAAGGGTTCATCACTTTGGACTGTGGGCTACCCACAAATGACCCATCTCCTTATAAAGAGGAGTCAACAGGGTTACAGTTCTATTCGGATGCAACATTCATCAAGAGTGGAAAAACTGGTAGCATTCAATCAAATCTAGCGAGTACATTACTAAAGCCATACACAACGCTGAGATATTTTCCAAATGGAACACGGAATTGCTACAACCTACACGTCGAGAAGGGGAGAAACCATCTGATCAGGGCTAGGTTTTTGTATGGAAACTATGATGGCCTTGACAATAACCCCACGTTTGATCTGTATCTTGGACCTAACCTATGGGCCACTATAGATTTGCATACAAGAGTGAATGGTACAAAACGAGAGATCATTCACATCCCAACATCAAACACCTTGCAGGTCTGTCTTGTTAAGACTGGGACGACTACACCGGTCATCTCGACCTTGGAAGTACGGCCTATGGGAAATGATTCTTATAGCACTCAATCTGGTTCTTTGAGTCTTTACTTTCGGGAATATTATAGCGAATCAAAGACTATCCTAAGGTAACTCAACTCCAACATAACAATATCTATTTCTTTTGCTCTGCTTTGTGTGGCTTAGTCCTCGATTGGCAGCTTAGTCATCGATTGGCAGAGCTGATGATAAAGGAGTAGCAATATGTTATATAAGCATTATGCTGCAGAAAATGTATGATTTCATTAAACTATTTGATAAAGTGATTGGTGGAGCAGTAGCAGTATAATATTTTATTTTATTTTATAAAAATTAGTATAATAGAAATATATATAATTTTGAATAAAATATATTTATAATATATATATATATATATATATATATATATATATATATTAAGATATAAAAATTAAGAAAAAATATAATTAATTTATTTTATTTAATAATATCAAAAAATTATATCCAAAAAGAAATTTTATATGTTTAGAAAGAAATTTCAAAACTAAAGGAAATATTTATTTATAAAAATAATATATCACAATTAAAATATAATTAAATTAATTGAGTTTTATTTAAAATGTGAAATATTTTTTTTAATATTTTAATTGTAAATTTATATCTATAAATTTTATTTTTTAGATATAAACATAATTTTAAGATATTATTAAATAAAATAAAATAATTATATATTTTTCTAATTTTATAAATTATAAATGTAAATGTTCCCTTAAAAGCTCCATATCAAAGCATTAAGCAAAGAACATTTGGGGAGAATTAGCATTTTGGTAAATGTTTTTCTATCAAATTGTGATTAGATAATAATGAGCATAAAGTTTATGATAATTTTCTGCCAATAAAACCCTTAGTGTTGGGAATTCGAATTTTTGATTTGGGTTATTCAGATTTTGGGTTACTCGGGTTAGGGTGTTTAGCACATGTTTAGGAACTGAACACTTTTTAGAATCAGGTTCATGTCGGATTTCTATTTATTTATAAACTCCGAAGTGGAACCAAATTAAAAATAGTTCGTATTTGGTTCGGATTTAAAGACAAAAAAAACCTTAAACCCTAGAACCACGAGTTAAACCTGAGAAAATATTCGCTTAAATCAGGTTTTTTATAAATTATGTTTTATATAATAATTTATATTTTTATTATATTATGAATATTCGAATACTCATTCAATTTTAAGTTTGGTTTAAGTTTTTTGGATTTAGAAAAATAAGAACTGTTTGGTTCTTGTTCGATTATTGGGTTATGTTCTTCAACTTAACCCTAGCCCTTGGTAGCTTTATCAAGTTGTAAGATTATTTTTGGACACTAAAGAGAAAGGTAAAATGAGTGAAAAAAATGAAACAGCGAGCAATCTGATAATATTATAACGGACTAGAATAATATTATCCAGTGTTCAAGTGGGTAGTCGCTAAGCTGGCGATGATTCAATGTCTAGCCACTAAACACTTAATCAGAAGGTTAATCCAAAGGCTAGATTGTTATTTAGGCAGTATAAAGCGTTTACAAATTATTATCAATTCTTATTTGCTTATTTCACTGCTAAACATTACTCTCTTCCACCCTAAGGTACCCGGACGATGTCTATGATCGCCAATGGACTCCGTATTTTTGGAAGGAGTGGACTCAGATAACCACCACAAGCGATGTGGGAAACAGCAACGACTATGATCCACCAAAAGCCGCACTTGCAACTGCAGCCATACCTACTAATGCCAGTGAGCCATTGACCATTGAATGGACTAACCCAGAAAAACCTGATGACCAATATTACTTGTATAGACACGTTGCTGAGATCCAAAACCTGCGGAGTAATGAAACCAGGGAGTTCTACATGGTATGGAATGGGGAACTTATGTCGACTGAACCTGTAATTCCTAAGGAGTTAGAGATAAATACCATCTTAAGCGTGACGCCAAGAACCTGCCCTAAAGGGGAATGTAGTTTTCAGCTGAAAAGGACCAACAGATCAACCCTTCCACCTCTACTTAACGCTATTGAAGTCTACACAGTTATCCAGTTTCCACAGTCTGAAACAAACGAAAACGAAGGTATGTTTCCAACATAATTAGATATATCCATGCACGTATGGTTGATTCTTTTGCATGTATATTTCTAACAATCTTGAAAATATTTATGTTAGTGGTTGCTATTAAAAACATTGAAGCCACTTATGGATTGAGTAGAATCAACTGGCAAGGCGATCCATGTGTCCCTCAACAGCTTAGGTGGGATGCTTTAAACTGTAGCCATGTGGATCTCTCCACACCACCAAGAATCACTTCTTTGTAAGTCATAAGTTCACTAGCACACATGCACACACATTCATTCTTTAATCTCTGATATTAATTATGATCATTAACACTTTGAATCTGGTTTCCACCACCAGATATTTGTCTTCAAGTGGTTTAACTGGAAACATAGCAGCTGCCATTCAAAACCTTACTCAACTAGAAAAACTGTAAGAATGTCCATTCTAAAGGCAAAAAAAAATTATGTGCGGAAAGCAATCGGATGTAGTTTCATATTATATTCTCTCCTACAAATTTTAGGGATCTGTCGAATAATAACTTGACTGGAGAAGTGCCTGAGTTTCTAGGCAACATGAAACTATTGTTGGAGATGTAAGTTTTTCTCAAGCATATACTTTCTGATGTCTTTCAAATTCCCTCTCAGATCACGCTGATGCATGTATTAAACTTAGTTTCTAATGCTTATTCAACATGGGAACTTGTTTATTGCTCTTTTTATGCAGAAACTTAAGCGGGAATGATCTCAATGGTTCAGTTCCTCAATCTTTACAAAGGAAAGGAATCAAGCTATCGTAAGAACCTTCTTGTGAACTTTTCTTTGTACGTTTGATGTCTTGAGACAACACTTGTTCTCTTGTAGTCTTGAAGGAAATCCAAGGCTTTTTCCCTCATCTGGTTCACACGAAAAACCACATAAAAAGACCCTTTTAGTGGCAATTGTTGCATCTGTTGGTTCCGTAGCTATCCTCATTGCCGCATTGGTCCTTTATCTTGTTCTCAGAAAGAAAAAGAAGCCTACTGTTGATGGTAAATTTCAAGGGAGACCATCAAATAAGAAAGCGATAAATAATCTCATGAATCTTGTTTTTTTTCTAACCCCTGAGTTATAATCAAACAGTTGTTCATCCACCACCAAGTATGCCTACCGTGAATGTTACATATGCACATTCAAATGAGCCATCAATAGAGATGAAAAAGAGAAGATTTACTTATTCAGAAGTTATAAAGATGACGAATAATTTCGAAAGAGTTGTAGGGGAAGGAGGATTTGGAGTTGTCTGTCATGGTACTGTCAATGGTGAACAGGTAGCTGTTAAGCTACTATCTCAATCGTCAACTCAAGGCTATAAAGAGTTCAAAGCAGAGGTAGTTATAGTACAATAATCCTTCCAACTAATATATGTTTCTAACATTACATATGTTATTCACTTCTTTTTTGGTGAGTTATAGGTTGACCTTCTGCTGAGAGTTCACTATACGAATTTAGTAAGCCTTGTTGGATATTGTGATGAAGGAGACAATTTGGCCCTCATCTATGAGTTTGTACCTAATGGAGATTTAAGACTACATCTAACAGGTAAAATATGTTTATAATTTTTCTAGGTATTTATTACATCGATCATAAGTTCATAAAACATATGTTCTTCATGAAATCTCAAAAGGATCTAATAATCAAATGCACAGGAAAAGGAGGCAGATCTGTCATCAATTGGGGTATTCGGCTAAGAATAGCTGTGGAAGCAGCACTAGGTTTGTACTAACTTAAACTGTCGAACTAGAATTTACTTGATTGGTTTTACCATAGTGAAAATATAGATGAATCCATGGCATAGGTTTGGAATACTTACACATTGGATGCACACCACCAATGGTTCATAGAGATGTCAAAACTACAAACATATTGTTGGACGAGAATTACAAGGTCAAACTCGCTGATTTTGGGCTCTCCAGGTCTTTTCCAGTTGGAGGTGAATATCACGTTTCAACGGTGGTTGCTGGTACTCCTGGTTACTTGGATCCTGAGTAAGTACATGATGATTAGCATCACAATATGCTATACTTTTTCTCGTCTCCAGTGCTTGAGAAGTATACCATTTTCTTGCCTTGTAGGTATTACCATACAGGGCGGTTGGGTGAGAAAAGTGATGTTTACAGCTTTGGCATTGTGTTATTGGAAATGATCACAAACCAACCAGTAATTGACCGAAACCGCAGAAATTCTCACATAACACAATGGGTTGGGTCTGAGCTCAACGGAGGAGATATTGCAAAGATCATGGATCCAAATCTTCAGGGGGATTATGAGTCTCGTTCTGCATGGAGAGCTCTTGAGCTGGCAATGTCGTGCGCGGATCCAACTTCAGCAAAGCGACCAACCATGTCTCATGTTGTTAACGAACTAAAAGAGTGTCTTGTATCTGAAAACTCGAGGAAAAATATGAGTCAAAGAATGGATTCGTTGAGTTCCCTTGAAGTGAGCATGACCTTTGATAGTGGTATGATTCCCAGAGCAAGATAGTGTTTGTCGCACGTATCACAAGTACAATAACCTCCCTCAATGTGTTTTGTGTGCCTATTGGTTTTTAAAATTTTATGTACTGAACTGATTGAACTGTGTTTTTGCAATAAGTTGATTTAAATAATTATATATAGTTTCATGAAGATAATATATAGTTTCATGAAGATAAAGGAAATAAAATTGTTTGAATCTCGTTTTCAGTTAATATACAAAAGTCGATGATGTTTCTTGTTGATGTTTGTGGTATAAAGAAATTAATGTCATCTACCTTCTGTTAAACATGAATGCTACCCTTGACAGAATGGAATTATAATGATTAAACGATAACCATGCTCTAACATCCTCATCAATATATATAATATATAATAGGTACTCAAGAAAAAGCTAAATCACTCACAATCCATATAGCATATAGTACACCACTTTATAAGGGTAGATAACTAGTTTAAAAAGGACTAAGGGTAGATAACTAGTTTAAAAAGATTAAGCAGAGACGAATTTGAGCACATCATAATGAAAAAATTAGTTTTGATGCTCAAAAGTTTTAGAATTTTTTAAATAGATATAGCCTTCAAATTATGATTTTTTTTTTTTAAGTTTTCAAAAAAAAAATATTTGTTTCAAAATCTGAGATCCAGCCATTGAACAAAATATGTGCTTTGAATATAACATATTGTTTCGAATGGTGACATCATATTGGGCGGGACAGGATAAGTAGATTAAGTATTGTGATACCAACTAACTCCGGTTTGTGCAAGAGAAACGTGTTGTGCGAAACAATTAAGGTTTGTCTAAAACAAGTGGTTTGAAACATTAGCCTCGAATGGTGACGATATAAATTGTATCATAGTTAACAGTAACAAACAGTCTCTACATATACACATATATCTACACGTTTTTGTTACTATTAGAACCGCATGTAATTGTTCATCATGTTACCATTCAAAATATGAATGTTATTATATATATAAATAATATGAGATAAATATTTGAATAATGATATAAATAATAAATAGCGTGGGATACATATAAACATTTATATTTTGTGTCCATAGTATAAATTAGTATGTATAAACATTACATATGTGTAAAGTATCTTTTTATAATTGATTAGTATTAGTAGATTTTATTAAATTAGTTTTACCTATTCATAATATTTTTTTTGAAAAAAACGACTCATAATCATTGTACCTTTTTTGAGTGAATTACTTCTTCTAAATAATTTAGTTAATTAATAGTTAACTAGGTGTTTGCCCTCAATTTTGCGGGTAGTTATAATATATCAAAAATATATATTATGTTTACATTGTTATATTTTTGAATAATAATTAAAAAAAAAAAATTAAAATTTTAATTTTAAATAGTTGGATAATCATAAATTTCAGTATATATTTTTAGAAGATTAGTGAGATTTAAAATAGTTCAATAACATAAACTTTAGTCATTAAAAATCTTCTCTTACAGTAATATAATATTATAATTAATTTAGATAATTAGTTGTAGAATTACTTTATATTTTATTTTAACACGTAAAAAACTGAAAAGACTATAGCTATCAAAAGAAAAAAATGTTTTTTGGTATAACTCCAATAGGACCAATATAATCAATGACTCTTATCATGAATATTTTTTATAAATATTTTTGTGTGGGATTTAAAATCTTAAAAAGTTCAGATAATTTCTTACCTACAAATCTAATTCTTTTATATAAGAATACATAACCATCAAATTTATAATCAGTAAAAATGTTTAAGTATTTTATTTAATTATATATAAATAATTGATAAAAATAAAAAATGATAATATATATTATTTCTGTAATTATATATTTAGTTACCATAAATTATTATTTGTTATATTCTTTTTTATTTGGTATTTTTATTAATTAATTCTAGAGTTACGTTTTATTTCTAGCAGTTAACTAATAAAAGTTAATAACCAATCAAATTATAATTATTTTTTTTAAAGTTAACCTATTAACGACACATAAAAAATACTTAAGTGATTTTTCAATCAATATAGAGTAGGATTTATCTCATTAAAACTAAGAATAAATTTGGTTAGAGTAAACATGAAACATGTATTAGGAAATGGTAGCTTAATCAATTTCTCTCATAATTTTGTCAAATCACAAATCACATTTTCTCACTAATGTTTTTATTTATGTCTTTTTTTCCTATTAAAAATAAGCATGCTAATTATATTATAATGAAAACTATATAAATTATATTAATAGAGTATTAACTCTAGGAAAATCATTTGTTTGATTAATATAATTTTAAATGACTTACCATAGAATTTTTTTAAACGAATGACCATATAATAATTTTAATTCATCTGTTTATATTAATAGATGAATTAAATAAAAAATTTCTTGATTAATATAATTTTAGTTGATTTACCATAAAAAAGTTATTTTAAAAAATATAAAAATATTTTAATCATTTCTAAAAATGATAAATCATCTATGATATCACACTATTATTGGAAATGATTGTAAATTTTTAAAATTATATATTTGGTTGTTTCGCATTCAGTTGACATATTTTTAGAATATATATATATATAGCGAATGAGTTAGTTTAATTAATATTTTTAGGTTTAGATTAATTAGTTTTCTAAAATCTATGATTTATTTTTAACTAATATAAATATATTGAAATCGTTTTTATAATTGTGTATGTAGTATCATATGTATTTATATGCATATTATCAACTTATATAATGTAATCTATAATACTTAATTTATTTTTATAAGTAAATTATGTTAATTCATCTATATTTAAGATGTTTAATTGTTTGTTTGGAAGAAAGATTAGACTAGGTAATTCTATAAATAATTTCCTTTTAAAAACTTTAATTAAATAAGTAAAAAAAATTATCAACCAATCAAATTATAACAATTAATTGAAGAGCTCTCGTATGACTGACACGTCAGCAGAAATCACTAAAGTGACTTCTCAATTAATATATAGTAGGATATTTTGATCATTTTTTTCTTGAGTTCTATTTTGGGTATAAAAATCTTTTAAGGTTTATTTTAGTCATTATCTCGTTTGGAAATATAAATTATATTAGATTAGGTAATTGTAGGATTAATTTCCTTATAAAAAATTTAATTAAATAAATAAATATTGAAAAACCATCAACCAATCAAATTATAACAATTGATTAGAGAATTCTTCACTAAAGTACTATAATAATTATATGCAGTTTTTCAATTAATATACAGGAGGATTTTAAGCATCTAAATATTTTCAAAATAAAAGTACTATTATAATTATATGCAGTTTTTAAATCAACTACATGATTTTATGTAAATGATATTAACAAGTTCTTATATGATTTAAGAATATTGTTGGTTGATAACATTATTTAATTATTAACGCAAGATCGTTGCTATTCTGATAGTTAAGATCTGTTGCCGAAACAGGAGAGCTACACGCGGTCCGACAAAGCTCGTCGTGAACCGGAGAGAAACAAAATGAGGACGCGGTGGATCTCAGCCGCTCAAAGGTCCATTTCTGTTTTTTGCTTGTAGTATTCATAGGCTTTGACTGTGTATTGTCTCTTTAGCGCAACAAATAAAGGTAGAGAAATATTTTTCACCAAGTTACGCCAGCATAAACCCAATCAAGATGAAAAATGTTATGCTGACATAAAGTAAACGTTTTGTCTTTTGTGGTTTTTGTAGTTCAAGTTTTCCTTCTCTTTTTATTTCTAGGGTAAAAGTTTTACTCCCCATTTATCTTTTAGGGTTTATAGTGATTTAAACCTCTAACTATTTTTAAATCGGATGGAAAACCTTCAACTAAAATTTTATGTTCTTAAACCTTCAACTATTAAACCGTTAATGCCGTTAACCCACCGTTAACAAAATCGTTTTATCTGAACGGAGACCCGTTAAATTGAAACGCGACGTTTTACGAAATGCTTAAAATCAACGAATATTTTAGTGATTTAAACCCTCAACTATTTTTAAAATCAGATGGAAAACCTCCAACTAAAATTTTATGTTTTTAAACTCTCAACTATTGAATCTTTAATACTTTTAACCCTCCGTAAATAATTTTTTTTTGTGAATGGAAGCCCGTTAAACTGGATCGCAACATTTCATTAATCACGGAAACAACACAAGATGCTTAAACCTTTTTTTATCACCGGGCATGAACAATCACGATTTTTCCCAAATAAAAAAAATAGGATTCTTCTTCCTTTTCAAGAACCATAGAAAATGAAATAAGTTAAAAAAATTTGTTATTAATTGTTTCTTTCATGTGTATTTATTTATCAAAAGGAAAAATTTGGAATGTTAAGTAACTTAGGTTATCAATCTCTTCACACTCAAAATTTTACCTAAAACTTATCAAAAAGATGAATATGAGAGAAAATAATTAGGATTAGAAACAACAGCGTTTTTTTACTTATCTCACATTCGATGGTTTTTTAAAAGGATAAAATATCCTTTTATTTGGGGATGAATAGTGAATGTATATTTCCCATTGATAAAAAATGTTTAAAAATCTCATGTCGTATCTGTAATAAAATGAAACAATGTATTTTCCATTTAAAAAATGTTTTTTACGTAAAGTTAAAGGCATTAAAAGATTAATAATTGAGGATTTAAAAACATAAAATTTTAATTTGGGGTTTTCCATCCGATTTAAAAATAGTTGAGGGTTTAAATCACTAAGATATTCGTAAGTATCGCATGTCGTTTTCAAGTTAACAGGTCTCCGTTAAGATAAAACGATTTTGTTAACGGAGGGTTTAACAACATTAACGGTTTAATAGTTGAAGGTTTAAAAACATAAAATTTTAGTTGAAGGTTTTCCATCCGAATTAAAAATAGTTGGAGGTTTAAATCACTATAAACCCTATCTTTTACTCTTATTCTTTTACTTTGAACTTATTGTCCATGATCCGAATTGGCTCCAAGAATGAAATATCCTAGGTGCTAGGATCTATCCAAAGTAGATCGAAATCCAAATATCTTAATTTTTAGTCTATATATCTGAATCTAGATCTATTTTTTAAATTATATTAAAATTTTAATTTTATTAATAATTATATTTAGTATATTAATATTTATGCATAAAATTAGTTTATTATATCATATTTTAATAATATTATATTATATTTCATATGTAATCATAAATTTTATTATAATATTTAATTTATGTATTATTTTTTTTTTTTTTTTTTAGGAACTTTTGTAGATTCGGATCCGAATTTGAATATCCACCGATACCACAATGTCTATAAAGATATCCAAAACTTGGATATCCAGAAACCACAGATCTCGATCTAAATATTAAATTCATGGATCTGAGAAATTCAGATACTCTAAATTTTTTGAGATATTATAATTTAGTTGTTTTTTTATGAACGCCCGTGGTGGAAAAAGTTTTAAAAAAGAATTTTGGCGCAAAATTGAGTTTTCGAGTTCTAAAAATTTGGCGCTCATTGCCCAAATTCGTGGCGGCTCATGTAAAAAGCAAAATGATTCTTATTGGCTAACACAGCCACCACGCGGATTACTAATTTCCACCGTTGATTAAAACATATCAACGGTTTATACATCTTTTCACTGTATACATGGATCGATATCTCAGCCGTTAGATTTACTATGCCAATGTTCCTGTCTTCACTATAAAATCAATTTCACATTCACATCTCAAATAACCTCGAGACTCTTCTTCAGACATTAAATTTCCTCAAGAAAATTCAATTTACATTGGAAAGATGTCGGGCCGTGGAAAGGGAGGAAAGGGTTTGGGCAAAGGAGGAGCTAAGCGGCACAGGAAGGTTCTGAGAGACAACATCCAAGGGATCACCAAGCCGGCGATTCGTAGATTGGCTCGTAGAGGTGGAGTCAAGCGTATCAGTGGTTTGATCTACGAGGAGACACGTGGAGTCCTCAAGATCTTTTTGGAGAATGTCATCCGTGACGCCGTGACATACACCGAGCACGCTAGGAGGAAGACTGTGACTGCCATGGACGTTGTCTATGCGTTGAAGAGGCAAGGGAGGACTCTTTACGGGTTTGGCGGTTAAGGGTTTAGATTCGCGTTTGCGGTTCTTCTGGAAATTTCTAATCAAATCATTTTATCTTTAGCGTTTACGTTTTTAAATTCTGTTTGGGTATGGCTTGTGTGTTGCGGTAGCGTTTCAACATATGTAATTACTTTCTTTTATCTATGAAGTTACAACCTCTTTTTCATTATAATACACATTTCAAAAAAAATATTTCATAAAAAATAGATTTTTTGTATTTTTTATGAAAATATTGCAAACTTCAAAAAAATAATTGATTGTATTGATTTATTATTAGTTAAAAATTATTAAAAATTACAAAATTTGATATATTTATTATAATGATTTAATGCATTTTTTTAATATAGTGAAAATACTAAAACATCTATTTTTATGAAGTAAAGGGAATATTAAAATTTGGTATATCATTTGATTGGTGGTTATTGAATGAAAAATCAAGTTTAATTCTTAAATCATATTCATAAGAAAAGCTTGAGCAAAATGATGAGTATAATGGGAAAAGGAAAAAATAAAATATTATTCTATAAATGAACCAATAATTTTATTTTTTACTCATTATTTTATTTTTTATTTTTGTTTTGAATAAAATAAAATAAATTATATATGAGAAATAGAGATATTCTAAGATCATCATTATCGGGAAGTAAGTAGAAGGGTTTTTAAGGGGGGATCCATCAATTTGTTGAAAAATCGGTTACAAAAGTTATTAACTAAGAATCGATTTTTGGTTGATTTCTATACTGTTCGCGGGTCTCCACTGACACGTTGTGAATTCATTTGTTTTAAATTTTCTTTTTTAAATTAGAGAAAACAAAATTTAAGAAACCCAAAAAAAGGTTACATGTATAATGATGCTCAAAGTTTTGTTGGTTGATCTTTTGTTTTCCATAAAAACTGGTTTGAAAGATAATCAAATATAGTGATCGTGTCTCCGTCCGTGTGATCATTGAACTGTAAAGGTAATTCACCGATCAAGTTAGTATCGGTTATCTTCAAGTGATCCAGCTGTCCGATCGTCGTCCACTCGGCAAGTGTCCAAAAAAGATATGGGCTTCTTGTTTACCAAAACTATAAAGGCTTTTTTTTCCTACCGAAACACTCTTGTTTACTCTTTGTGGGACCCTCATTACATCCTGATAGTTCCCTCTATCATTCGGACAAAAAATGTAGTATTATTTTATCCTTTGGTCCCATTTTCTAAATCTAAAAGCTCAGTCTCCTTTCAATACCCGTATTCGATTTTAGGGCACTCACAAAAAATCTAAAAAATCTCCGCTCTGCTCTTTCCTAATCAACGAAACTGCACGATGATTATCACAATCCTCTCTTGATCTATCTCCAAGGTTCGCGAATTGGCCAGTGCTATCCTCCGTACGCACCCCTTCTCCTTTTGTACTGTCAGTGAGAGCAGAAAAACACGCGAATTCTAAGGTTTATCAGAGTTCAGTTTGCTACTGAATCACATCAGCGCTACTTGTATCCACGTTCTGATGTTTCTAGTTGAATAGCTATTGTTCCTCTAATTAGTTTTTTTTGTTGAGCTTCTCCTTTCTCTAAGCTATTATGTTCTTTTTTTTTTTTTTGTATATTCCCTCTCAGATTTGTAGGCGATTCGAGTATTATAGTTTGTCAGCTCCTGCAATGTCAAACCTTCATGTATACCTTCCTCCTCCCAAATATATTTAAACTATGTTGTTAGTGTCTTTTAAAAGATATCATTTGCTTAATTATGTGCAAAGATCTCTCCTTATGTCAATTCTTTTGTTTTTTTTTGTCTTTGCAGTCATCTCTCAATGGTTCTGCCTCGAATTTACAAGATGGGTCTGTCAGATCTTTTGCTTCTTCCTATTCAGCACAGTCTGGTGCACACTCTCCTGGTTTTCATCATGCTGGTGTGTGTGATACTTATCTCGACTTCTTTTTTTATATTTTGCTATGTTATGAATTCGTTTTTTTTCTTCATTGTAGGACTTCATAACCTTCATGGGAGCTATAACTTGCAAGGTACACTTTCATCAAGAAACTCAAGTATGAATACTCTACCATCTCCCGGTTTACAGCAACCTAACGGGAGTTTTTCCAGTGGAAGATTTTCTTCAAATAACCTACCTGTTGCTCTCGCTCAGGTGCCTACATTATGTGAAAACAACTGCTCTTGGTCTTGGTCTTGATCTATATCTTATATTATACGATGATTGTTTTTAGCTGTCTCATGGTAACTCACATGGGCATTCTGGAATACCAAATAGAGGAGGTATTAATGTTGGCAACCCTGGATATAGTAGTAACACAAATGGAGTTGGTGTTTCAATCCCTGGGATACTCTCCACATCTGCTGGACTCAGTAATAGGAATAGTGTTTCAAATATTGGAATGTCCCAACTGTTGGGGAACGCAGGTCCTCGAATAACAAATGCAATGGGAAACATGGTTGGTGGAGTTAACTTGGGGAGGAATATTACCTCTGGTGGATTATCTGTTCCTGTTCTTTCCTCACGGCTAAATCTGGTAGCTAATAGTGGATCAGGATTAAATGTTCAAGGACAAAACCGAATGCTGGGTGGAGGTCTTCCTCAAGGTAGATATGATTTATCCAGTTCTTTCCGTTTCTGTCTTTGGGGTTCTTTTGCTTATAAGTTGAGATACTTGAGCTTCGTTTATCTCATGTTCCATGGAACTATGGAAGATACCTTTATACTTTTATGATTATGGGTCTTTGGTATACTAACTAGGAGTGCTTTTTAAATTATGTTAAGAAAGTAATTTGCAAAGAAGCAACTTAAATTAAGTAGTTTTTTTTTGTTTTGAACTTGTTATGCTTGCATAGTCTATACATTTTTTGGCTCATGTGAATATGAAGCAGACTTTTCTTTCAGCTTACATACTCTGTGATTGACTGATTGTATGGAGTTTGTAAGATGAGCTTGTTTACTTTACAATTACAATCTTATTTACGTAAACATGAAATAAGCTAGCAAGTGCAGTTAATATCTGATTGCTAAATATTATTGTACAGGATCTCAGGTCATGTCTATGCTGGGGAACTCCTACAATACTGGTGGCGGCCAACTTTCGCAGAACCATATTAACAATATGTTGCTCAGTGATCACTCTAATGACAGTTCTCTTTTTGACATTAATAACGATTTCCCCCAGCTGAATAGTCGGCCTGGTTCTGCTAGTGGCACTCAAGGACAACTGGGTAGTCAATCTATCTGAAGTTTAATTGATTTAAAAGAATAATTTAGAAAAAAAATTATATTTCATGTCATGTTCCCTCGTACTCTTTTGGTGGGTTTTCTAGGCTCTTTGAGGAAACAAGGTTTAGGAGCCCCAATTCTGCAACAACATCAGGAGTTCAGCATCCAAAATGAAGACTTTCCAGCTCTCCCTGGATATAAAGGTGCTGGTTTATTTTCGTCTTCATTGGAGGTTCAAATTTGTTTTTTCTGCCTTCATATCATAGCATATTGCATCAGAAAGATTATAAAATGTTCCTGACATATTTGTTTATGAATGCTTTAAGCTAAACCTGCTGGAACATTCACAAGCGTAGTAGATTTTTGCAGGTGGTAATTCTGATTATCCGATGGATTTGCATCAGAAAGAACAACTTCATGACAATGCTATGTCAATGATGCATTCTCAAAACTTTTCTGTAAGTTTTAAACTCTTCCAAACTTAAGAAAATGTTGTAACGCTTTTTTCTGTTGATATGGTTATTTGATGGATTGCAAATTTGCAGATGCCTAGATCTGGTAGTTTCAACTTGGGGGGAACATATCCATCACATCGTACACAACAACAGCCACAACATACTTCATCTGGTGGGCTACAAGGTCTTGGCTTGAGACCTCTAAGCTCACCCAATTCAGTCTCCAGTAACGGTTATGATCAGCTTATTCAACAGTATCAGCAGCAACAAAATCAATCACAGTTCCCTGTGCAACAAATGTCATCGATGAATCAGTTTAGAGATTCTGAGATAAAGTCGGAGGCAGATCCTTTTTGCTTGCTTGGCTTGTTAGACGTACTAAGCAGGACCAATCCTGATTTAACCTCTCTTGCTCTTGGCATTGACTTAACGACGCTAGGGTTGGATTTGAATTCCACTGGGAGTCTCTACAAGACATTTGCTTCCCCTTGGACCAATGAACCTGCAAAGACAGAGGTTGAGTTTACAGTGCCAAGTTGTTACTACGCCACACCACCTCCCCCTCTAACTGTAAGTGCCCTTGTGATCTTCTGAGTAGCAACAAATATGCATTCTTTTGTTGACAAATGTGTTATCATTTATAGCGAGCAAGTTTCAAAAGGTTCTCCTTTGAGTTATTGTTCTACACATTTTACAGGTATGTTAAAAGATCTACATTCAACATCTCATTTACCAACTCATGAATCATCTTTTTTCCATTTTAATAAATTTACTTTGCCTTAATTATTGTCCCAGTATGCCAAAAGATGAAGCACAACTATACGCAGCAGATGAACTGTATGTTTTTTTCTTGTTCTCTTCCATTATCTTTGATTGTTTGTTTACTCTGCTCTCTTGCGCTAATGCTGATGAGTTTGATTGATAATTTACAGTTATGAAAGAGGTTGGTTTTACCATAAGGAACACAAATTATGGTTCTTCAGAGTTGGGGAACCTTTGGTCAGAACAGCTGTATATGAAAGAGGAACATACGAGTGCCTCGATCCAAACTCGTTCAAAACAGTTAGAAAGGTAATTCAATGATTACTGAATATATGCAGTGTTTTAAAAACGGTCCAGGTGGTGCCTAGGTGTCCGCTTAGTGGGTCTAAACGAAATGTTTATTTAAACTAATTTTTATAAGATTAATCTTCTATAAGGCGTCTAGCCACCGTATAAGATTAATCTTCTATAAGGCGTCTAGTCACCGTCTTGCAATTTCTTGAACATATTTCGTCCTACTTTATAATTTGCCGTGTATTAAATGTGGTGTGTGGATGGTTTATTTGCAGGAACATTGTGTAGTTAAATACGAACACATGGAAAAGAGACCAAGCTTGCTGCAGCATTGAGTTCAAGTAGGTTTGTTCCACTATTAGCATCTTTATAGTGTAAAGCTTTTTCTCTCTCTCTTTTTCTGCATTGCAAGCTCCATTGTTAACCGTCTTCACAATTTTCAAAATTTAACTCCTGGCCATAAAAGGTAAAAAATACTCCCTTTGTTTTAATAAAATGTATTTTTTAGAATATTCACACTTATTAAAAAAAAATATAAAATTTTAGTTACTAATCCATTATTTTTCGTTGTTAACTATTTCTTATAATTTTCAACCAATAAGATTGTTATAAACACTTTAATGTTAACAATTTACATAATTAATGTATTGAAACTGGAAAAAATATATATTTTTTGAAACTATTTTTTTCTTTTCTAAAACATGTTTTCTTTCCAGAACGGAGGGAGTAGTTTATTTTTATTTGTCCTATGGCAAAGCATATTAGTATAACTTGATAATGGTAGGCAAGACTGAATTGAATATTTGAGTATAACTTATTTGGTAACTCACGTGCTCTCTAAAACAAAAACACCGAGTTTCTGGTTACTAGACTTTGTTTTTGAGCTATATTTGGTGAGCATACTGTGTGATACGCATTTGGGAAACATGATTCAGAGTTAGTGCCAATGTTACACCATTTTAGTATACACTAAAGTTACAAAGGATGAATGTATACACCATTTTGGTGAGCATACTTGTTAGTATCGATTTATTTAACAGAACATGGATAGATGTATTATGTATACACCAAAGTTACAAACGATGAATAACGTTAGCCATTTTAATACGAAGTTTAGCCATAACTTCTTCTAGCTAACACTGTAATGATTTGTTGTTTGTGGCAAGGAAAGAAATGCAAAGAAGTATTTGTTGTATGTTATGTTATACAAGACGTAGATATTGAGCTATGCAGATACTTTCTTAATTAAGGTCGTAAGCGAGATGGGCCTTACTCAAAGAAGACCATCTTCACTAAAAACGGCACGTCGTTTATGTGTCAGTTTGGGAAATGCACGTCGTCTTGTTTCAACAGCCGAAACTTCCTGAAATGCCAAGAAAAGTCTGGTCACTGTTAAGATTCTAGACACTAAACGACAGTTATAGAAAAAGAAAGAACACTTTCTATTTCAAGAAACTCGAAGAACGTTCTCTATTCATCCTCCACTACCTTATATATATGTACTTACCCCTTCTCTGATCGCACAAGTCAGATCAAAGCAACAAGAAAATCAACAACCAACGCTAAACCACTCGAAGAACAACGATGTCTCTAGTTCCAAGCCTTTTTGGAGGACGCAGATCAAACGTTTTCGACCCGTTCTCGCTTGATGCATGGAGTCCATTTGAAGGACTCTTCACGCCTTCCTCTGCTCGTGACATGGAAGCATTCACAAACGCAAGAGTGGACTGGAAAGAGACGCCGGAGGCACACGTGTTCAAAGCTGATTTGCCGGGGTTGAAGAAAGAAGAAGTGAAGGTGGAGGTTGAAGACAAGAACATACTTCAGATAAGCGGAGAGAGGAGCAAGGAGAACGAAGAGAAGAAGGACAAGTGGCACCGTGTGGAGAGGGCAAGTGGGAAGTTTATGAGGAGGTTTAAGTTGCCTGAGAATGCGAAGATGGAGGACGTGAAGGCGACGATGGAGAACGGTGTGCTTACGGTTATGGTACCAAAGGCGCCTGAGAAGAAGCGTGAAGTGAAGTCTATTGATATCTCTGCCTAAGTCATTGTCGTCGAAGATGACATTGATGATTTGGTGTGTGGAATAAAACATTAAAAAGTTTGTGTGTTGTTTTGGTTTGTTGCGTTGTGTAATTGTCGCTTCTTTTCCTGAAATCATGAATATTGTAAGACTTATTCTAATGAATAAACGAATATAAAATTATCGATATACACATTAAGGTCGAATAATGCTTCTAATGTTGCAACGCCTAGTCATGTCAAAAGACTGTGATATAAGAGTTGGTCACTACGGTCTATTTTTTTTTTGTCAACATTGTTCACTTGCTTAAGTACAAGGGATATCAGATACATTGGTCCAACAAAAAAATAAATTAAGCCTATAAAAGGGAGTCGATTGCTTTCCACGAAACCATCTACGCCTTACTGTCCAGAAATTTCATCAAGCCACGCGACGTTACACATGTCCTCCATACAAGAAAAGGCATTACGCCCGCCAAGAAACTTCCTCCACCAGGAAAACCTCCGTAGACATTCCCTTTTTCATCGATTCTTTGTCGTTAAACCACCGGAAAAGATCTTAAAATCGATATCCGCCAAGTAGTCTCTCCACAATAGCCTTCTTCATCCCTATGCATCTTCATCATCTTCCAGCTAGAGCATCTTCGCGTCTTCAATAACCTTAAATTGAAGAACTTTAACTGTCCACTAAGGATTACGGTAAAACAGATCAGATGATATTACCTAAACAAAGAGAGATAAATCCGAATACATAGGGATTGGATGGAATCTAAAAATAACCGGAGAGCTACTACAAACTTCCGGTCATAAGTGACTAACTTTATTAACATCAACTTGAATAGAAAAAATATAGATCTATGAAGAACATATGCGATCCAAGTTGAAGACATAGCAAAAAGTCTCGATATAAACGGAAAATATATACAATCGATCAAAGAAGATCGAATACAAAACGTAAATCTTTGTTGACTCCTCTGAAAGGTAGAGATTAGTCAGTGGTGGAACTGGGCAGAAGCGGCGGAAGCATGTGCTTCCGGCCTATTTTACAATATGTATTATTTCGACCGTATATAAACAAAATCTTTAGTAGCATAGTTAGTTAAACATGATATGTCCTAGAGAAAGATGAGAAGTTTGAACCCTTTTGTACAAAAAATTAGCTAATGTTTGTTTTATTTTTGATTTATAGACCCATAAGTATTATTCTGCTTACAACCCAATTTTTCTTATGGCTGGCACTAGATTAGTTAAGAGGAAGGTCAAAAGATAATTTTCTCTCTCTAAAAGCAAGAAAGAGTTTTCACTACGGTTTATTTAGTTAACCATATTTCTTGAACCAAACTTTATAGCCACTGAATCAAATGATCGTTTATTTAAAATCATCTATACCATGTATAAATAGGAATCTTTTTGTCGTTAGGTAAGATCGGCCATCTATACCATGTATAAATAGGAATATTTTGTCATTAGGTAAGATCGGCCATCTATATGTCTCTTCCTAATGTCTCTAGAAAGGATATGTGAAATAAAGATTATAAGAGTACGCGTACTTAACGTAACACAAACTACTTTTAACATGCCTCAGCCACATAAAGAGGATGTTAGGTATCTTTGACGTTTACGTTATAGGTTGGGTATGCCAAGTCGCCTATTAAAAGGCATTAATGAGTACATATGATAAGATTCGTCATCGTTCTCAACCTCTCTGTCTCGTTACAAATTTTAATGCAGTGCTTACTAATGATTTTTTTTGATAACCCAGTATCCGACCACAAATCGTGATCGACTAGCCTACCGGGCCTAAACCCATGCCATGACAGGATTTTTAAGCGTCCACTTAAGGGTCCCTGGTTACGCTAAGTAGTCTGGAGCGTCACACCAACTCCACAGGTAAATTATGTGGTGGCCGGGGTTCGAAGTCGGATGGCGGGCACCTCATCCGAGGTTCCTTTACCACCAGGCTTACTAATGATTCGGTAAGCAATTTGCCTTTGTATCCTTTTTTTGGTCAACGTCTCTGTATTCATATTTAATATTTTTTTACTAATAACTATGTGAATACCACATTTAGTCTAATGACTCCGAACATAGTTTCAAATCCATATTTTTTGGTAGTTTCAAATCAAAATTCTTTAAAAATATAGTTTCAAACTAAAACTAGCCACCATGAGTGATAGCTACTTGTCAATTTGTCTTTGTGCTAATTAAATCTTCAAACCCTTTTTTTTCTTCAAACCTAAGAAATAATCATCGTATTTTCGGTTGTCGTTAATAATCACAAATTAAGTTCTAAGGAAATTTGAATGATTACTATAATGATAAAAGGAGAATTCAATCAATAATAATTTAACATATATGTACACGTAAAGAAAAAAGAAGACGATACGACCATGCATTACTTGATTCTCATTCAATGGCTACATCCTCCCCGAGATTTACCGGTATTCGACGAACCGGTACCTGATCCAGACCCGGAACCTTTTGTCGAGACACTCCCTGTCCCTGAGCCTCCTCTGCTTCCAAAGTAAAGATCCGAGAGGTAATTTCCTATATCCTCAGGGGCATATCTGACATTAAACCCATCTCCCCCCAGACCGAACCGGTTTATCTCGTATAACTCGGTACAAACCAGCATTAGTTTATGACTCAACGAGACTTTGATCCAGTCCCTGAGTTTCGGATCGGGTATGACCCACGATACCTGTTTCCGGTACGACGCCTCAAACTCGTCGTCGAACCTCGCGAACAACTCTTTAGCCTCCTCCGGCGTGATCTCCTCCGGCGTATATTCCGGTAATGACGTCAGCACTTTCCCCCACGCGAGCTTCTCGAACTTTCCCGCGTACTGCTTCACCTTCGCCTCGTGCCTCACCACCCAATCCTCCCCGAGGAGGAGCTTCAAGTTAGACGTTTGGACCTTTACGACGACGTATTGGAGATTATTAGCGAGGAAGAGGTAAGACAAAGCAACGTCTTTATACGGCTGAGCTTTGCCGTCGATTTTGCATAACGTGAGTAGAATCACCCACGCGATTCGTACGGTCACCGGAGACGAGTAGAACTCCTCCGGGTTAGCCTCGTCTCCGCCGTAAGATCCCGGCAATGGAGACGGCACGGTTAGCTGCCAGTTCTCGAAGATTACAGCGATGGACTCGCTGTAATCTGCGAGGAAGGAGAGGTAGTTCATGACGTAACGAGTGAGAGGATGAACGCCGCCGCCGATGACCGGCGTTCTAGACGTTTCTTTCTGAATCGCCGTTTCGAACGCCGTCATCATGAACCTCACGGCGTCACCGAGTTTAGCTAACGAGTTGATCACTTGAGACCTAACGGTTGAAGCTGAGTCGAAGTAGAAGATGGTTTCGATCTCAACGTAGAGACTCGCGAGCGTTTCGTACATGTCCAAGAACCGGAACATTTTCTCCGGTGAGAGTTTCTTGATCTTCGCGGCGTTTTCCGGGAAGGTAAAGAGAGTTAAAGCTCCTTCTTGTGTGATGTCTGTGAAGGAAGACTCGACTATGTTAACGGAGGAGGAGAAGACATGGTCGGCGAGAAGCCTCTCTCCAAAGAAAAGAGACCGAACCGCTAACTTGGCAGCTCGTAGCCACGACTTGATCTTCGAGTCGAGAGTCTCCCAGTTCATCTTCTGAACCTGATGGAGAGTGAGTCTCTCCACGGCTAAGTTGTTAAGCGTCTCGTCTACTATGGATCTTCTTACGGTTTTGTAAAGCTTGACGCATTCTTTGGCATACCCTGTAGAGATCATGCAATCCGCTATGGTTTTTAGCTCGTCCATGGCGTCGGAATCTCCGCCGGAGAATCTATGTTCGTCTCCGTATTCCGAGTACGATGTTTCGTCTTCGGAGTCGGAGACATTGGGCGTGGTGGAAGTGCTGAGTCTTGACGATTTGTAAGACCGTACAGAGACGCTTTCAGGGTCGAGATAGTCCCGGTTCGCATTCAACACGCGGTGAAACTCAGACTCGAGAAGCTTCATCGCGGACTGCATTAGCTTCTGAGCGGACACGAGCTTCTCCGAGGAGGGATTACCGGCAGCTAAACGGTGCATGGCGCTCTGCAAATGTTTAACGGCTTCAACGAACTCCTCTGCTTCGCGACGACTGTTGGTGGAGAAGAGGAAGTCGTTGGAAGAAGAAGAAGTCCATTTGGATATGACGGTGTTGATGTTGCTCATACACTCCTGGACAGCTGACTCGGCGAGTGATTGGTTAGGTGGAGGAGATGATCGGAACAAGTGCTTCCCCATTCTTGAAACTCTGTTTTTGCGTTTGCTCTGTTTGCGAAGCCTCTCTGTTTTCGTGTGAACAAGATACTCTGTTTTATTTGTTACTCAAGAACCTCTGGTTTGTTACTTGTTTGTAATCAAGTAAAGCAGATAAAGAGATTTGTATATAAATATACATACTACTCATATAGATATACTTGCGTGTGTGTATATGTATGTTTATGTGAACGTGTACGTATGTGTTGTGTGGAGGAGAATTGTTCATTAGTCAAACGCGGTAATGTCAAATACGACATGACATTGTTTAAAGTCAGACTTCTGACCAAACTTATTTACATTCATTGCCTTGTCAATCTGCACCTATGAACTTGTGTATAATTACGGTTTCAATTTTAATTGCGATATTAATAATAGTGTATTAATTGTTGTTTTTTTCTTTTGACTTAAAGGCTTTCAAAATTAATTCTAGTTTTATGACAACAATAGTATATACTACTAATTCTAAATTTTCATTAATTAAATGCACCAAAAAGATTACAAATACGAAAGGAATAGAATTTTATAGGTTCCAGATAATAATTTGTGAAATAACTTTGAATAAACCAACGGTGTTAGCTTTGAAAATCACCAAAATGCCAAACTACTTGTACTATATATCTGAGTGATGATTTCATATGAAAGAAATATAATTACGTTAATTTTGGTACGTACTCATTTTCGTAAAAAGTGTTACTTAGACCACCAGGGTATTCGGATACCCGTTCGGATACGGATCGATTTTTTCGGGTTTCGGATTTTTCAGATTTTGAAATTAGGTCCCATTTGGATATTATAAAATTCCAGATGGGGTTCGACTCGGGTTCTCCCGGGTCCGGGTGGGTTCGGTTCTTATGATTAGAAACCTGAATATAAACAAATAACCAATGTATCTGAAACGGGATCGGGTATTTGTATCCAAAGTAACTATATTACCCTATTTGATTTGGGTATTTTGTAACCAAATTACTAAAAAGTACAAAAAATAACAAAAATACTCATTTAACACCGTTTTGTTTGAGTATTTATATCCAATAATCTTATTTTATCCAAAAATACACAAAATATTTAAAAAATAACTAATATATTTAATTTATAATTTTAATTTAATATTCAACTAATTATAAGTATAATTATAACTAATATTTTAAGATACATATTTACATTTCAAATATCTTCGGATACTCATTCGGTTCTCGGTTTGGATCGGGTTCGGTACCAGTTCTTCGGATACAACAATTAAAGACCCATTTGGTTATTTACCCAGGGTCTGATCGGATTCGGGACCCCGATTTTCGGGTCGATTTTGGATCGGTTCTTTGGATTCGGATATTTTGCTCAGCCCTAGTGTTACTTAAATATTTTTTTACACAGATTAAAAAATAAAATATATTAATGTATTCTTATTTATTATATAATTATTTAAATGAAAATAATTTATCTAAACATCTATTAGTTATTTAAAAAGATAACAAAGATATTTGATATTCCTTATGTTTCATAAAGATAAACTTTTTAGTGTTTTTCACAAATATTAAAAAAAACATTAAATCACTATAATAAATGTATTATTTTATGTAATTTTCAATAAATTTTAACCAATAGTAAACAATAAAACTAATTAATTTTCTTGAAGTTTATAATATTTTCATAGAAAACATAAAATAAAAAGTCTATCTTTGTGAAACTGATTTTTTTTTTCTAAAAAAATATCTTAATGGAACGGAGAGAGTATGAAAATTGGCATTAAAAATATAGAATGATATTTTTTAAAATAAAATAAAAAAGTAGAATAATATTCTTTGTGAAAAAAAAGAAGTATATTTTTTTGCTAGCTACGTTCTGACAGGTTGTAGTTATATGTATTACTATATTGTTACTTTTTCAATTAAAAACATATCAAATGAAAATAAAACAACATGTTTGAAAAAGAAATACAACTGTTAATTAGCTTTCTACAATACAATCTTTTGGTTAGCTGCTTTATCTAACTTTAAAAGTTGAATGTTAATTTGCGTCCTGCCGCCACACAATAGAAATCCATGGTTTTCAAAAATTGTTCAAAGATGCTAAAACTCCCTCCACAAGACTACTAAATTTATAGTTTTCTACATTTTAAATTGATTATGCTGAATATTTGGGTCTCTAGAGATCACAATACAATATTTTATACCTAAATCCATTTACAACCTAAAATTTCATAGTATATAACTGGTCAAATAGTATAAATGTAAGCTTTATAAGGGCATGATTAATACAAGTCTCTTAACAAGGGGTTCTTATTTTTTAAGAGACCGTTTCTTAATTTTAACTAAGAAAACTTAAGAACCGTCTCTTAAATAGGAGACATTAGAGACGTCTCTTATCCGGAAAAATGTTAAAAAAAAAAAATTAAAAAGAGGACAAAAAAATTAAGAACCCCATCTTAAGAGACCAGGGTTAAAGATGGCCTAAGGGCAAGACATGTCCCCAATTGGACATTATTTTGAAATTTAAATTATTCATATATATATATAAACTTTTTTACTGTTTCATAAATAGTGTCATTTTAACAATTCATATTTGAAATTTTTTTAATTCTATCACAAGTTTGATATTACTTTTTAAATTTATCATTAATGAATGAATATTTTTAAAAATATCCTAAATTTATGATGAAAATAAACTAAACTAATTTTTTAAAATATTTATAAAACATTTAGAAACTCAACCTCCACCCCTGTAACACTAAACCCTAAATAATAATCACTAAGTGTAAACTCAAACGTTAATATATATTTGATTTAGGGTATTTTTGAAAAGTAGTACTGAACTTATGGTATTCTTAGAAATTATTTTTATACTTATATTTTCAGCAGAATATTAATTGTAAACGCTTTGATCTAATAAATAAATTTATTTATCTCAAATAATATTAGTTAAATATATGTAATAATAATTATTATTAACATTATTTTATATTTTTAATGCTATTATTTATATTACTTTTACTTATTTCATGTATTTATATGATTGTAGATATTATTTTAATAGTTATCATAATCATTTTAAATTCATCAGATTTATATCTTTAAAATGTTTTTAATTTTTATAATTAGAAACTATTTATATATGTAAAACTATATACATATACATACAAATTTCATTAAAAAATTTTTTTGTTCAATTTTCTAAAACTAATGTACATATATTAAGCTTATATTTATATTTTATATAAAAGTGCATATCCGTATATGTCCCGTTTAGCCGTCTGCATATACGACTACTCGCTATACGTTCATATACCGCGTAATGAGTGCCTAGCGCATTTAAGAACTCTGATGAAATTTCATAAGAAATGAAATAGAATTACAGTACTAATGAACTGACAATCAAAGAAATAGAAGTTACAAAATTCAACGTGATGTAAAAGTAATTATAAGCTTGAAGACTACTTTTATATATGATTGATTGTAAAGTTAGTTATCACCTAACTGAAAACACAATAGGTCAATTTCTTTTGTCGTAGAAATGAAAAAGAGAAAGAATCTTAAGATGATTCAAAAAGCAGCACGTGAGTCGAGTATAACTTACCGACTAGGAATAAAGCCAAAGCCAAAGCCCTGCAATTTTTTAAAAGTCGAGTGGTCCTCAACTCCTCATTCTCCATGGCCTCTGGACCCTAGTGATTTGGAATAGACAAGACTCGGGAGCTTTTCTTTTTGTCAACGACTCAAGAGCTAAACGACTTGCATTCTTTTAGAGCACTTTGTTTTTTTTTGTTTTTGTCCGAATAGTAACAATAAAACTTTGACCTTGCCTTAACATTCATACAAGAAGAAGACTTTGACCTTGCAAAAAAAAACGGAAATCTTAGAAAACTTGTTTGTTCCGCCCGACATTGGCCATTTTTATAAAATATTTTAATGGGCTTTTTATGCAAGGACTATTTTTTTTTTGCCGACTAACCATTTAAAATATATTAAGTGTTCCTTAGACGAGTTGATTCTTTAAAGAATACATTTTTCTGTTCGTGTTTAATCTATATAAGAGAAAATATAGCATCTAATTCTTACCTTTCTCACTAACGAGTCCGTCCGACCATTCTTACTCCAAGGAATATGAATCATGTCTACGTCATTGAAATCCTCATGTAGTCTCTAGTACACCTCAGTCTCTATCGCGAATGATGTAAGCTTCAAAGAGATAACTTAGGAAACAAGTTATTCTAAAGATAAGATGAATAACTAATAGTTTTAGGATAAAGATAAAGGTTCCTAGATTAACTTGTAATAGGATAAGTCAAGTAGTTTCTATTACCTATATATAGAGATCAAAAGTGTAAGGAGATCTTAAGAAAGAAAAGCATAAGTAAGTTAAGGAAGATTAATAAAACAAAGAAACAGTTTTATTACTTTGTGTTCTTGGCTACTATATTTGGTATCAGAGCAACCAGGTTGTTGTTGGGATATCCAAGATACTCGATGGCAGACTCAAAAGCGTTGGTGAAGATGAAAGATAACGTACCTAAAGCTGTGGTTTGTCCAATGCTAAGCCCTACTAACTACTCAGTATGGGTAATGCGCATGAAGGTCCTCTTAAGGATACACAAAGTATGGGAATCAATCGAGCCAGGAACCGATGATGGAGATAAGAACGACATAGCAACTGCACTGATATATCAATCAATCCCCGAAGCTCTACTAATGCAAGTCGGAGAACTAGGCTCTCCTAAGGAGATCTGGGAAGCCTTAAAGTCAAGAAACCTCGGAGCAGAACGTGTTCGAGAAGCTCGAATCATGACTTTGATGAATGAATTCGATCGTTTAAGGATGAGCGATTCAGAAACAATTGATACTTTCTCAGGAAAGTTATCAAAACTTGCATCACAAGCAAGTTCACTAGGACGCAGCATCGACGAGCCTAAGATTGTTAAGAAACTTCTTAATTGTCTACCAAGGAGTAAGTATATTCATATAGCCGCTTCACTGGAACAACTTCTAGACTTAAACACGACAAAGTATGAAGATATCGTCGGTAGATTAAAAGCCTATGAAGAACACATCAGAGAAGATAAAGCTAGTGATCAACAAGGAAATCTTCTGTTCTCAAACTCTGAGAATTCTTATGGATCGGGGAGTTCGAGAGGAAGAGGGAGAGGTTCGAACAGAGGTCGTGGGAGAGGCAATGGAGGAAGAGGACGTGAGAGAAACAGTTCATATGATAAAGGCAAAGCAAAAAGGGACTATTCTCAAATCGAATGTTTCAATTGCCATAAGAAAGGCCACTTCGCCTCTGTTTGCCCCGAAAAGAAGGATGATCAACAGCTTAACAAGACTGAGACAGAAGCAGCAGAAGTAGCATTATACTTACATGAACTAGTGTACTTGAATGAAGAAAAGGTAATGCCAAAGACACTTGAGCCAAGCAAGACAGACGATAGGAGTTGGTTCCTTGACAACGGAGCCAGCAATCATATGACTGGAGAGAAGTCTTACTTCTCAGAGCTCAACAAAAGTATCAAGGGAAAAGTAAAGTTTGGAGATGGCTCATGTGTGAAGATAGATGGTAAAGGCTCAATTCTCTTCGAAGCAAAGACATGAGAACAGAAGCTTCTTACGGATGTATACTACATACCAGACCTAAGAAGCAATATTCTTAGTCTCGGTCAAGCCACTGAACAAGGTTGCGATGTAAGGATGAAGGACAACTACTTGACTATGAGAGATCCAAGCGGGAGACTATTAGTGAAAGTACTAAGATCACCTCGACTCTACAAGATATCTCTCAAAGTAGGTAAACCGACTTGTCTTCTCTCAAAGATAAGTGAAGAACCGTGGAGATGGCACGCTCGTCTTGGGCATATTAGCTTCAAAACGATACGAAGTATGGCAACACATGAGATGGTTCTAGGCCTACCAGATATTAGCGAAGTAAAACATATGTGTGATTCTTGCCTCGTTGGGAAACAAACACGAAACAACTTTCCCTCTGCAACTCAATACAGATCAAAGCAAGCTTTAGAGTTGTTGCACGCCGATCTTTGTGGGCCGATCACTCCAGCAACCTTGGCGCAAAACAGATATATATTTGTCATAATAGATGACAATACGAGATTCATGTGGTCTATATTACTCAAGGAGAAAGGAGAAGCCTTTGAGAAATTTAAGACCTTTAAAGCTCTCGTAGAGAAAGAAGTGAACAAAGCTATTGTAACTCTCAGAACAGACAGGGGAGGGGAGTTTACTTCAAAAGATTTCTCTCAGTTTTGCAGTGACAATGGCATCAGGAGACACTTAACAGCACCGTACACACCTCAACAAAACGATGTTGTTGAGAGAAGGAACCGAACGCTAATGGAGATGACGCGAAGTATGTTGAAAGCTATGAAGGTACCGAACTATATGTGGGGTGAAGCAGTTCGACATGCAACGTACTTAATCAATTGAGTTCCAACTAGAGCTTTGAAAAACCAAACTTCGTATGAATGTCTAAAGGGAAGAAAGCCAAGTATCGGACATATAAGAGTTTTTGGTTGTTTGGCTTACGCCAAGATTGACTCTGCCCTACTAAGGAAGCTCGACGACCGATCACAATGCCTTGTCCATCTAGGTATTGAACCTGGATCAAAAGCTTACCGTCTATACAATCCAAACACCAGAAAAATAATAGTAAGTCGTGATGTAAAGTTTGACGAGGAGACATGTTGGAACTGGAATGAAGGAAAGCAAGCAGATTCTGGTATGTTTCACATGACGTGGGGATCAAGTATAAACGAAGGAAAAGGTCCATTTGTTATCTCACAGGAAGAAAATACAGAGGCTGAAACAGAAGCTGAAACAGAGCAACACGAAACAGAGCATGAAACAGAGCCGGTATATTAAGCTGAGAACAATGAACCAAGGAGATCAACACGACAGACGAAACCTCCTAGTCATCTAGACGACTACATACTACTTGTCGAGATCGAGTGTGAACTACTCCTACTCTCCATCAATGACGAGCCAGCAACATATCGAGAAGCAAAGAAACATGTTCGTTGGACAAGAGCATGTGAGGATGAGATAGATTCTATCAACAAAAATAAGACATGGACGTTGGTAGATAAACCTCAAGGAGTTAAAGTCATCGGTCTAAAGTGGGTTTTTAAGATCTAGAGGAATGCGGATGGATCAATCAACAAATTCAAAGCGAGACTTGTAGCGAAAGGATACGTACAAGAACATGGTATCGACTTTGAAGAAGTGTTTGCTCCAGTGGCTCGCTTAGAGACAATCCAACTTCTAGTCAGGTTAGCATCTAAACGGCTGGGAAATTCACCACTTGGACGTCAAAACGGCATTTTTACATGGAGAGCTACATGAAGAAGTCTATGTAACTCAGCCTGAGGGATTTGAAAAAGAGGGAGAGAAACATAAAGTTTTCAAACTCTCTAAGGCTTTGTATGGACTAAGGCAAGCTCCTCGCGCTTGGAACACTAAGCTCGATCAAATACTTAAGAAGTTAAGATTCAAGAGATGTGCAAAGGAGAGTTCGGTGAAGAGAAGAAAAAGATGAACTACTCATCATCGCCATTTATGTGGATGATCTTTTTGTTACAGGAAACTCTGCTAAGTTAATCAAGGAGTTCAAAGCTTCAATGTCGAAGCAGTTTGAGATGTCTGATCTCGGACTATTAACCTATTATCTAGGTATTGAAGTAAAGCAGAGTGCAACTGGAATCATCATTAAACAAGAAGCATACGCGAGGCGTATACTAGAAGAGGCTGGATTAGCCGACTGCAATCCAAACTGTATACCAATGGAGTTCGGCTTACAACTTTCCAAGGCAATGGAAGAACCAGAAGTTGACGCAACTCAGTATCAAAGAAGGATTGGGTGTTTGAGGTATCTAATGCATACTAGACCTGACATGGCTTTTGCGGTTGGGATTCTTAGTAGATATATGCAATCACCAAGAGAGTCACACGGGAACGCCTTGAAGCAAGTACTAAGATACCTACAGGGTACTCGCGGGCATGGTCTTGAGTTCAAGCGTGGAAGAACACAGAAGCTTGTAGGCTTTAGTGACAGCAGTCACAACACGGATCCGGATGATGGTAGGAGTACTACAGGTTACTTGTTTTGCTTAGGAGAAACACCAATAACATGGTGCTCTCAGAAACAAGACACAGTAGCTTTGTCATCCTGCGAAGCCGAATTCATGGCTGCAACGGAAGCGGAAAAACAAGCTATTTGGCTACAAGATCTGTTAAGTGAAGTAACAGGAAAAGAGTTGGAGAAGACAATGATTTTGGTCGACAACAAGTCGGCTATGTCACTGGCAAAGAATCCGGTTTTTCACCGTCGAAGCAAGCACATCCACAAGAGGTTTCACTTCATTAGAGAGTGTGTTGAACGCAATCTCATTGACGTTAAACACGTACCCGGGACAAGACAGAAAGCAGACATTCTAACTAAAGCTCTAGCAAAGATTAAGTTTAAAGAAATGCGAGAGATAATTCAAGTTCAAGATTTCCTAGAAGATGGTTTGAAGCTTAAGAGGGAGAATGTTGGATAAGCTTCAAAGAGATAACTTAGGAAACAAGTTATTCTAAAGATAAGATGAATAACTAATAGTTTTAGGATAAAGATAAAGGTTCCTAGATTAACTTGTAATAGGATAAGTCAAGTAGTTTCTATTACCTATATATAGAGATCAAAAGTGTAAGGAGATCTTAAGAAAGAAAAGCATAAGTAAGTTAAGGAAGATTAATAAAACAAAGAAACAGTTTTATTACTTTGTGTTCTTGGCTACTATATGATGGACAATCCATCAGATTCATAGTCATGTCTACTAGGTCTGAGCAGTCTATCTCGAAGTGAATCGATGTTATCCTCTTGTCTCTCATATATGAGGCTGCCTAAAGTAAGCTTTCAATCTCTGCATGTAAAGCTGAGAGACTCTTGCATGTCCGTAATCCAAAAGATTTAACGTCTTTTTGATTCTTAAGACTCCACCCTAAGCCATTGATATTGCCATGATTGATCCATGAAGCATCGATTTGGCAGGTATGGATTCGGGGTATCCAAGAGGACATTGTCTCAATCTCTGAAGCAGGAGAGTCCTTCTGATCTTCGTTTACTCCATCTTTTTGTTAGTGTTTCTCCAATATTCCGTCTTGAGAGATACAAGTTGAAGAATGTCAATCGGGGATACGATTTTCCCATTAAAGAGTTTGTCATTCCCGAAGACCCTAATTCTTTATAAAAATATTATTTTATCTAATTTATGAAAATAAATTAATATGGTAAACCCACAAAAACTGATATATATATATATATATATATATAAAATAAAATATGAGTTGTAAATAAATAAAACCTAGTATTATGAATTGTTGCAATATTTTGTTTACATCTATCCTTTTTCAAAAGAAAAATGGTTTAATCTCTTCTTTGAAATTGTTTAAATTATATTTGGCTTTACATATTTTTTAAGATGTAGTTTATTACAATAAAAATATGTTTTAGGATGGAACAAGATTTTCTCAGTCCAACGTTTGTTTACGGGTCTATCCAGATAACCTGTTGAACTTTTTTTCCACGAGCTGAAAAACAATAATACAATCATAAAATGTGTGCAATCGAATTATCAACAATATAATAAGACCTAAAACGTTTGCTTGATGAAGTTACTAATTCGTAAAACAAAAGACGACGTCAAAACGAAAGAATGGTCAGTAGTTCACACCTTGTTCCTGAGATAACATCTTTTATTTACTAAAACATTTTCATAACAAAAACAAAGTTACATGTGTTTTTGGTCTTCACATACCCAAATTATTAATGGAATGTATAAGCAATATTTTGCTTGATCCGTACTTCGGTCAACTCACAATTGCTGAATCAAAGTCAAACAGGGCGTATATAAACGACGGTTTTACATACATGTATAAAAATACCTACATGGCTGGCTACATGTAAGCGTTATTCATATACATGTGGGATGTGTACATATATACTGCATACATAGTCGCGAAAAGATTCAAGTGTGGTGTAATTAAAACTGTTTATATATAAGTACAACAGAGACGTTATAAACTAAGATTCAATAAATTAAAAAACATGATAAACTAAGTATTTTTTTGTTAGTTTTAAGTTGGGCTGATTCAAAATATAATACAATTAATAAAAATAATACATAAATATATGATTTCATAAAAATTATAAATTAATAATATATATATATGCAGTTTATAGAAGTATTAATAAAATATTATATTGTTTATCTTACTACAAGAAAGTCTATCTTGATTTTTAGTGACATTTCAAAATATTTAATAAAATAATATCTAAAATTTATCTAAATTTTATGATACATATATTGTATATCCTAAATAATATACTTTTGTATTAAATAGATGGTGTTTAAAAAAAATATTTCAAATTAAATGTTGGTTTTAAATTTCAATGTAAGTTATTGAATTTTATACTATATAACTTTTATATTTTGCAGCTTATTTTCTATTGGATATTTTAGTTAAATAAATAATTGATGATATTTTATTTAGAATATATACAAAACTAAATATTTTCAATACGTGTGTAGGAATTTAAACGTCAAGAAATTAGAAAACATAGAAAATATAACAAAAACCATATGAAAGTTAAATTTATAAAATTTATTTAATATATAAACTGTAAAAATAACTGATTTCTCGTTTATAAAAAATAATATATTTTAATATATAAAAGCATGAATTTTTTAATATACATTGATAATTGCATAAATTAATAAATTACATTGCCTAGAATTATTAATTTATACATAACTTATGTACACATCACGGGAATTTCCTTAATTAATATTTGTACATGTCATTATTACAGACTGAAAATTATCTTCAAAGAGGCATAAAAGCAGCTGCAGTGGAAGCTCTCAATGGAATTCTTAAAAAAAATCAATTAAAACAAAAAAAAGAAAGAAAGAGAAGGAGTCCAAGTTCTCGTGGGAGAGCATCACGAAGGACAATTTCTCCATTTATATATAGATGGGTCTCCTAGTTTTACACATTTCATGATGTATTAATTTCTATCTTTAACACTAATTTTTTTTTTTGAGAAAACGTTAATGATACTTTAATAAAATTCTTAAGACCATCGCCAGTGGATTACTTTTCTTTTCCAAAGCAGAATAATTCTATAATACATTTGAGTTTTATTCCAATTATATTAGAGTATTATATTTTGAGAAAGAGAATGATGAACATAAATTAAAAAAAATTGCGAAATTGTCAAGAATAACATAAGTTAAGTATCACTTTGCAAAAAATACACATTATCAAAAATAAATTAACATTTTGATTTACACTTTAGTGATTATTTTTTAGGGTTCAGTGTTAAATGAGTGAGGTTGAGTTTCTAAATTTTTTATAAATATTTAGAAAAAAATAATTAAATCTATTTTCATCAAAAAAATTAAGATATTTTTGAAAATTGTCATTCATTAAAGATAAATTTACAAAATCGTATCAAATTTGTGGTAAAATTGCAATTTTCCAAAAAATACTCTATTTATAGAGAAAACTCATTTTAACTCTATTATATATTAAAAATTTGAGTAAAGTTTAGTTTTTTACTCCAAATTTTATTTTAGACTGGAAAATAGAAAATGGTTGAGGATGCTCTGACAAATCTATCTCTACTTCTGTGAACAAATTTAGTTATGCACCCTATAATAATTTCTCTACCACTGCCTCTGTAGACGGTTAACTTATCACTAGGGGTGGGCACTTTGCCCGATACCCGAAGCCGCACCCGAACCCGATCCGAAAAACTCGAACCGAAATCCGAACCGAAGTAGTAAAATACCCGAATGGATATTGAATTAAGTGAGATTGGATATCCGAACCCGAACGGGTAATACCTGAATCCGAATGAATATCCGAAGATAACCGAACATATGTATACTTACCTTATTTTTGTAGTTTACATCTCTCAATTTATTTAAAATATCTATATATTGATGTTATTCATACTTTAAAACTATATAATATACATATAATTACGAATAAAAATGATTTGATACTCACTTCAAATGTATGCCAAGTTTTTATTTCATGCATTAACAAAAGTTATATCTAAAATTTAAAAACAATAACCAATTAGTGTCTTTTTATTTTTGAAATGTTATCTCCAAATCTATTAATCATTCAGTCTATAAAAGAATAAAAAATCAGTTAAGTGAAATTTATATTTTTATATACAAGAAACTTGAAAAAATAAAATTTTTAATTTTTTTTTTCAAAATGTAAATATCTGAAAACCCGACCCGAAATAACCGAACCCAAACTAAAAACACTCGAACCCGATCCGAAATACAAAAATACCCGAACGGGTTCTATACCTGTATACCAAAATACCCGAAAATCCGAAGTACCCGAACGGATATCCGAATGCCCACCCCTACGTATCACTGGTTACCCTTTACAACAAAACTGATCAAGAAAAGTTCTTAAGAATTCTCTCGCTCGAAGTATTCAAGTATGTATAAGAATTAAGAATTGGTCCTCATGATACAATACAAGACTGATACATCTCGGCGTCATGGTCTTCAAAAACATGTAAGAGAAGACATTATTATAACGTTTAGTTGTTCCACTAAAGCACTTCTCCGTTGAATCATTCTTATATTGGGAATAAATACGATGTCTGAGTGGCTACATCATCTAGACACATATGCATTATTATATCATATATATAATCCTACAAGAGATCCAACAAATGAAAAAAAAAGTCTGACAATATGAATCCTATTCTTTATCAACTGGTGTTGAGAAGGTTCGCGTCTTAAGAGCCCTCAGGCTTTTCATATTGCGGAAGTTCTGGAGGCTGAGGCGGTTGCTTTTCTGATTTTTTGTTGTTGTTCAGTAAGTTTTTCGCGTATAAAGACCCGAACACGATGACCTGATCAATGTACTTGGTTAGCTTTTATAAGATTTAATGGTTCAAGTCTCATAAAATGCAAGAGAATCAAAAGATGTACTGATCCGATACATTGCTCCCAGCTAAGTGGGTGAGAGAACCAAATGCATGAGAGCATGATGCTTGCAAGCTTTATTAAGACCAGATGAGAAAGGGATGTGGTGTTAGCTATTAAGATGGATTATTAGGATTGAGATTGAAATGTTTTTTGTTTGTTTTGTTTTACATGTCTCGTTGTCATGATAGCAGCAAACGTTAGAGCACCAAATGTCCTAATGGTGTAAGAAATGAAGAACTGGCTCGTTGTTGCAACCTGCATATTAGTCACTTGTAAGTTCAGTGGGAACTAAAAAACCCATAGTGGTTAGTTCAAACTAAAGTACCATACCCTGGACCTCTGAGACTACATAAACGAGGACAACACATGTTAATGTAATTACTAAGTAGAGCAGTAGAGGAAACTGAAACTTACTGTGGAAAGCAAAGCGATGTCAAGTAAACAATCTCTATGCCGAGAAACAAAATCTACAGCTAATAGTAAATGGCCTTGCAATATAAGTCCTACAAAAAAAAAGATTTACAAAATGATAAGCAAAGAGCATGATCGATATAAGAAGATGAAACTCTTAACAGTAAAGATTGCAGCAACAAGTAAGACTCTCACCAGTAAAACTCAGAACACAAGAACAAAGTGTTGTGTAGAATATTTGGTTATGTATCTCCATATTATATCCTTTAAAGAGTTTGTCTTGGAATGTGCTTGTAAAGCTATCGAATCTGTTAGATAGCCATTTACCAAATACACAATCTTGTGAGTAGTAACAACAAAGCTAAAACAGAGAAAGCAAACCTCAAAGGTAAGAAAGCAAACTAAGGTCTTTAAGCTAGAGTGTTGGAATAACAAGAAGAGTGGTTAAAATCGCAAAGGTTTGAGCAGAGTCTAGAGATATCCCTGAGGTAATGCTCAGTGAAACGTTTGGGAATATGCAGATGGCATACTTGTGATTACAGCCTAGGGTTCAAGGTTTCCGAACCTAGAGTTCAGGAGTTAAAGTTTGGCAACCCTAGGATTAGGGTTTCCAAACCTAGGGTTAGGGTTCCTGAACCTGGGTTTAGGGTTTCAGGTTTAGGGTCTAGATTTTGGAAACCTTAGGGTTAGGAACCTAGGGTTAGGTTTCTGAACCTAGGGTTTAGGGTTTAGAGTTTAGGGCTAGGGTTCAGAAACCCTAGTATTAGGGTTTAGGGTTAAAAAAACCCTAGGGTTAGGGTTTAGAGTTAAAACCCTAGGGTTAGGGTTTAGGGCTTAGGTTTAAAACCCCTAGGGTTAGGGTTTAGGGTTAAAAACCCTAGGGTTAGGGTTAAAAACCCTAAGGTTAGGGTTTAGGTTTCAAAAACCCTAGGGCTTGGGGCTAGGGTTCAAAAACCCTAGTGTATAGAAACCCTAACCTTAGGGTTTTTTAACCTTAAACCCTAGTGTATAGGGTTTAGGGCTAGGGTTCAAAAACCCTAATGTTTAGAGTTTAGGGTTAAAAAACCTAGTGTTTAGGGTTAAAAAACCCTAGTGTTTAGGGTATAGGGTTCAAAAACCCTAGGGTTTAGGATTTAAGGTTTATGGTTAAAAACCCTAGGGTTTAGGGTTAAAAATCCTTATTTAAAAAATATTTTAAAATATTTAATTTGGTTTTAAATGTTTGGTTTTATTAATACTAAAAGGTAATTGTTTAAATGAATAGTAATTAATTGAAATTTATAAAGTAAGGATTCATAAAAATTATTAGTATAAAATAAATTTATTATTTTATAAAACAAAAATAATAAAAATTGATATGATTTATTTGATAAAACTGAAACATTTATATCATTTAATGTTTACAAACTATTATAGTGCTATGTTTCTATTCCAATTTTTGAATCCCGAAAGATTTTTATTTTTTTTGAATTATCCAAAATGACGTTATTTTGATAAATTAACGGTTGACTAACATTAGTGACGGTCAACATATATATCGGCACGATTTTGATTCATATAGGATTTTTGAATTTTTTATTAAATTTATGATGAAATATGCATTAGTACAAAGTTCTTGAAGAAAAAAGTACGACGCGTAAAATTTGTGTTGAAATATTTTTTTTTTCTGCTTCCATGTATATAGATTACAGAAGAGATAGGTCTTGGTGGTTATAAAAAATAAATAACATAGAGGTAACGATTACTAGAGTTTTTTTCCCACTTTCTAGTTTCTACCACACCACATTTTCGATATTTGGCCATATTCACATTTAGCTCGACTATTTAGATGTGTTTCTTTCTCGAAAAAAATTCACCAAAAACAAAAATAAAGAATATGCAGATGGCATACTTATGATTACAGCCTAGGGTTCAGGGTTTCCGAACGTAGAGTTCAGGAATTAAAGTTTGGCAACCCTAGGATTAGGATTTTCGAACCTAGGATTAGGGTTCCTGAACCTAGGTTTAGGGTTTCAGGTTTAGGGTCTAGAGATTGGAAACCCTAGGGTTAGGAACCTAGGATTAGGTTTCTGAACCTAGGGTTTAGGGTTTTAAAACCCTAGGGTTAAGGTTTGGACTAGGGCTTAGAAACCCTAGTATTTAAGGTTATGGTTTAGTGTTAAAAAACCCTAGGGTTAGGGTTTAGGGTTAAAACCCTAGGGTTAGGGTTAAAAAACCCTAGGGTTAGGGTTAGGGTTTAGGGTAAAAACCCTAGGGTTATGGTTCAAAAACCCTAGGGCTTGGGGGGGGGGTAGGGTTTAAGGTTAAAAACCCTAGGGTTAGGGTTTAGGGTTAAAAACCCTAAGGTTAGGGTTTAGGGTTCAAAAACCCTAGGGCTTGGGGCTAGGGTTTAGGGTTTTTAACCTTAAATCCTAAACCCTAGTGTATAGTGTTTAGGGTTTAGGGTTAAAAAACCATAAGGTTAGGGTTTAGGGTTAAAAACCCTAGGTTAGGGTTTAGAGTTCAGAAACCCTAGTAAAAAACCCTAGTGTTTAGGATTTAGAGTTTAGGGTTTAGGGTTTAGGGTGTTCCCGAAGACCCTAATTCTTTATAAAAATATTATTTTATCTAATTTATGAAAAAAAATTAATATGGTAAACCCACAAAATCTGAAATATATATATATATATATATATATAATAAAAATATGAGCTGTAAATAAATAAAACCTAGTATTATGAATTGTTGCAATATTTTGTTTACATCTCTCCTTTTTCAAAAGAAAAATGGTTTAATCACTTCTTTGAAATTGTTTAAATTATATTTGGCTTTACATATTTTTAAGATGTAGTTTATTACAATAAAAATATGTTTTAGGATGGAACAAGATTTTCTCAGTCCAACGTTTGTTTACGGGTCTATCCAGATAACCTGTTGAACTTTTTTTCCACGAGCTGAAAAACAATAATACAATCATAAAATGTGTGCAATCGAATTATCAACACTATAATAAGACCTAAAATGTTTGCTTGATGAAGTTACTAATTCGTAAAACAAAAGACGACGTCAAAACGAAAGAATGGTCAATAGTTCACACCTTGTTCCTGAGATAACATATTTTATTTACTAAAACATTTTCATAACAAAAAAAAAGTTACATGTGTTTTTGGTCTTCACATACCCAAATTATTAATGGAATGTATAAGCAATATTTTGCTTGATCCGTACTTCGGTCAACTCACAATTGCTGAATCAAAGTCAAACGGGGCGTATATAAACGACGGTGTTACATACATGTATAAAAATACCTACATGGCTGGCTACATGTAAGCGTTATTCATATACATGTGGGATGTGTACATACTTCATACATAGTCGCGAAAAGATTCAAGTGTGGTGTAATTAAAACTGTTTATATATAAGTACAGCAGAGACGTTATAAACTAAGATTTGATAAATTAAAAAACATGATAAACTAATACTCCCTCTGTTTCATTATAAGTATCACTTTAAGTTTTTGCACACGGATTAAGAAAACAATTAATTTTGCATATTTTCTATATAAAAACACAATTACATATATACCTAACCATATTTCAACCAATAAAAAACTAAATTGTAGCATAAAATTAATAAATTTTGCATCGAAAGTCGAAAACAACACTTATTTTGTAACAAAAAAAACTTCTCTAAAACGACATTTAATATGAAACGATTAGAGTATTTTTTTTGTTAGTTTTAAGTTGGGCTGATTCGAAATATAATACAATTAATAAAATAATACATAAATATATGATTTCATAAAAATTATAAATTAATAATATATATATGCAGTTTATAGAAGTATGAATAAAATATTATATTGTTTATCTTATTACAAGAAAGTCTAACTTGATTTTTAGTGACATTTCAAAATATTTTGATAATATTTAATAAAATAATATCTAAAATTTATCTAAATTTTATGATACATATATTGTATATCCTAAATAATATACTCTTTGTATTAAATAGATGGTGCTTAAAAAAATATTTCAAATTAAATGATGTTTTTAAATTTTAATGTAAGTTATTGAATTTATGATGAAATATGCATTAATACAAAGTTCTTGAAAAAAAAAGTACGACGCGTAAAATTTGTGTTGAAATATTTTTTTTTCTGCTTCCATGTATATAGATTACAGAAGAGATAGGTCTTGGTGGTTATAAAAAATAAATAACATAGAGGTAACGATTACTAGAGTTTTTTTCCCACTTTCTAGTTTCTACCACACCACATTTTCGATATTTGGCCATATTCACATTTAGCTCGACTATCTAGATGTGTTTCTTTCTCGAAAAAAATTCACCGAAAACAAAAATAAGGAATATGCAGATGGCATACTTATGATTACAGCCTAGGGTTCAGGGTTTCCGAACGTAGAGTTCATGAATTAAAGTTTGGCAACCCTAGGATTAGGATTTCCAAACCTAGGATTAGGGTTCCTGAACCTAGGTTTAGGGTTTCAGGTTTAGGGTCTAGAGTTTGGAAACCCTAGGGTTAGGAACCTAGGGTTAGGTTTCTGAACCTAGGGTTTAGGGTTTTAAAACCCTAGGGTTAAGGTTTAGGGCTAGGGCTTAAAAACCCTAGTATTTAAGGTTAGGGTTTAGTGTTAAAAAACCCTAGGGTTAGGGTTTAGGGTTTAAACCCTAGGGTTAGGGTTAAAAAACCCTAGGGCTTGGGTTAGGGTTTAGGGTTAAAACCCTAGGTTTAGGGTTTAGGGTTTAGGGTTAAAAAACCATAAGGTTAGGGTTTAGGGTTAAAAACCCTAGGTTAGGGTTTAGGGTTCAGAAACCCTAGTAAAAAACCCTAGTGTTTAGGGTTTAGGGTTAAAAAACTCTAGTGTTTAGGATTTAGGGTTTAAAAACCCTAGAATTTAGGATTTAGGGTTTATGGTTAAAAACCCTAGGGTTTAGGGTTTAACCCTAGGGTTTAGGTTTTAGTGTTAAAAAACCCTAGGGTTTAGGGTTTCCAAACCTAGGGTTAAGGTTTCCAAACTTAGGAATATGGTTTAGGGTTCAAAAATCCTAGGATTTAGGGTTAGTTAGGGTTCAAAAACCTTAGGGTTAGTTAGGGTTCAAAACCCCTAGGGTTTAGGGTTTAGGGTTCAGAAACCCTAGGGTTTAATATATATATATATATATATATATAATCATGATTATAGAGGTAACGTTGATGCAATCATAGTATTTCTTGGTGAACCAATTTCCCGAAACTTCTCATTTAGGAATACGACATTCCCAACAACGGAAAACGAAATTGAAAAAGACTCAGTGGAAAAATATTGAACGCCCAATATTATTTCTATTTCTATTTTTATTTTTTTATTCTATTTATCTAGAGTCACTTAATAAAGAATATGTTGTACTCGGTTTCTAAAATTTTATTTTAGATATTAGGTTACAAGTTAAAAATATTTTACAACAAAAATGTAACATTTATATTGCTAATTTATTTCTACATATTGGACAATAATGACTAGTTTTTAGCCATTTTATAATACATTCATGATCAAATATATGAACAATACTTAGGTTCACCCCCTATGGTGAACTTTTAAATTCGCCACATCTTTTATAACCAATCAAATTGCCACATAGATTATTAAATAAAAATTATTTAAAATTTTTTAACAAAAAATAAAATAGCTACAGAAAATAATGAACCCCAACTTTAACGTTAACATTACTAGGAAACCCCTAAATCTAAATCCTAAATCCTAAATCTAAACTTTAAACCCAAACCCTAAACCATAAATCCAAATCCTATACCCAAAATTCTAAACCCTAAACTCTAACTCCTAAACCCAAACCCAAACCTTAAACCTTATAAATCCTAAACCCAAACCTTAAACCCTATAAATCCTAAACTCAAATCCTAAACCCAAAACTCTAAACCCTAAAACTTAACTCCTAAACCCAAATCTCAAATCCTAAATCCTAGGGTTTAAGTTTTGGGTCTAAGGTTTAGAGTCTAAGGCTTAGGGTCTAAAGTTTGGTTTTAGGTTTAGGGTCTATGGTTTGGGGTTTAAAGTGTAGGGTTTGAGTTTATATTTAGGGTTTAGGGTTTAGAAATTTAGGATTAGAGTTTAGTTAGCGACAATGTTAAAATTGACGTTATTCCTTTTTTTGTTATTTTATTTTTTTAAAATAAAGATTAATATTTTTTATTTAATAATCTATATGACAGTTTGATTGGTTATAAGAAATGTGGTGAATTTAAAGGTTCACCTTAGGGGGTGAACCTAAATATTTTTCCAAATTTATGACCACAATCTAATTTTGTGACTTTAACACCAATAACATATTCTTCTAAGCAAATAACACATTGTGGGTTCTTACAACTAATAAACCCACAAGCGCATCCTCTATATTCTTCAACTGTTAAAGAATTAATTATAGAGTTACTTGCTGGAGTGAAATTAACCACAACATCTTCCAATAATTGTTGAATGGCTGCGTTAAGATGATTGTTTTCTTCAGTAAGGAGAGATGCCTCATCCAGAAATCCTTCAAGAACAGAAACTACTATGGGAAAACTTTGAAGAAAATACACAAATCGGAGCACATTCCTTGGATTCAGGGTATCCAAGAGGACATTGTCTCAACCTCTGAAGCAGGAGGGTCCTTCTGATCTTCGTTTACTTCATCTTTTTGTTAGCGTTTCTCCAATATTCCGTCGTGAGAGATACAAGTTGAAGAATGTCAATCGAGGATACGATTTTCCCATTAAAGAGTTTGTCGTTCCCGAAGACCCTAATTCTTTATAAAAATATTATTTTATCTAATTTATGAAAAGAAATTAATATGGTAAACCCACAAAAACTGATATATATATATATATATATAATAAAAATATGAGTTGTAAATAAATAAAACCTAGTATTATGAATTGTTGCAATATTTTGTTTACATCTCTCCTTTTTCAAAAGAAAAATGGTTTAATCTCTTCTTTGAAATTGTTTAAATTATATTTGGCTTTACATATTTTTAAGATGTAGTTTATTACAATAAAAATATGTTTTAGGATGGAACAAGATTTTCTCAGTCCAACGTTTGTTTACGGGTCTATCCAGATAACCTGTTGAACTTTTTATCCACGAGCTGAAAAACAATAATACAATCATAAAATGTGTGCAATCGAATTATCAACACTATAATAAGACCTAAAATGTTTGCTTGATGAAGTTACTAATTCGTAAAACAAAAGACGACGTCAAAACGAAAGAATGGTCAATAGTTCACACCTTGTTCCTGAGATAACATATTTTATTTACTAAAACATTTTCATAACAAAAAAAAAGTTACATGTGTTTTTGGTCTTCACATACCCAAATTATTAATGGAATGTATAAGCAATATTTTGCTTGATCCGTACTTCGGTCAACTCACAATTGCTGAATCAAAGTCAAACGGGGCGTATATAAACGACGGTGTTACATACATGTATAAAAATACCTACATGGCTGGCTACATGTAAGCGTTATTCATATACATGTGGGATGTGTACATACTGCATACATAGTCGCGAAAAGATTCAAGTGTGGTGTAATTAAAACTGTTTATATATAAGTACAGCAGAGACGGTATAAACTAAGATTTGATAAATTAAAAAACATGATAAACTAATACTCCCTCTGTTTCATTATAAGTGTCAATTTAAGTTTTTGCACACGGATTAAGAAAACAATTAATTTTGCATATTTTCTATATAAAAACACAATTACCTATATACCTAACCATATTTCAACCAATAAAAAACTAAATTGCAGCATAAAATTAATAAATTTTGCATCGAAATTCGAAAACAACACTTATTTTGTAACAAAAAAAACTTCTCTAAAAGGACATTTAATATGAAACGAATGGAGTATTTTTCTGTTAGTTTTAAGTTGGGCTGATTCGAAATATAATACAATTAATAAAATAATACATAAATATATGATTTCATAAAAATTATAAATTAATAATATATATATGCAGTTTATAGAAGTATGAATAAAATATTATATTGTTTATCTTATTACAAGAAAGTCTATCTTGATTTTTAGTGACATTTCAAAATATTTTGATAATATTTAATAAAATAATATCTAAAATTTATCTAAATTTTATGATACATATATTGTATATCCTAAATAATATACTCTTTGTATTAAATAGATGGTGTTTAAAAAAATATTTCAAACTAAATGATGTTTTTAAATTTTAATGTAAGTTATTGAATTTTATACTATATAACTTTTATATTTTGCAGCTTATTTTCTACTGGATGTTTTAGTTAAATAAATAATTAATGATAGTTTACTTAAAATATATACAAAACTAAATATTTTCAATACGTGTGTAGGAATTTAAACATCAAGAAATTAGAAAACATAGAAAATATAACAAAAACCATATGAAAGTTATATTTATAAAATTTATTTAATATATAAACTGTAAAAATAACTGATTTCTCATTTATAAAAAATAATATATTTTAATATATAAAAGCATAAATTGTTTAATATACATTGATAATTGCATAAATTAATAAATTACATTGCCTATAATTATTAATTTATACATAACTTATGTACACATCACGGGAATTTCCTTAATTAATATTTGTACATGTCATTATTACAGACTGAAAATTATCTTCAAAGAGGCATAAAAGCAGCTGCAGTGGAAGCTCTCAATGGAATTCTTAAAAAAATCAATTAAAACAAAAAAAGAAAGAAAGAGAAGGAGTCCAAGTTCTCGTGGGAGAGCATCACGAAGGACAATTTCTCCATTTATATATAGATGGGTCTCCTAGTTTTACACATTTCATGATGTATTAATTTCTATCTTTAACACTAATTTTTTTTTTTTGAGAAAACGTTAATGATACTTTAATAAAATTCTTAAGACCATCGCCAGTGGATTACTTTTCTTTTCCAAAGCAGAATAATTCTATAATACATTTGAGTTTTATTCCAATTATATTAGAGTATTATATTTTGAGAAAGAGAATGATGAACATAAATTAAAAAAAAAATGCGAAATTGTCAAGAATAACTTAAGTTAAGTATCACTTTGCAAAAATACACATTATCAAAAATAAATTAACATTTTGATTTACACTTTAGTGATTATTGTTTAGGTTTTAGTGTTAAATAGGTGAGGTTGAGTTTCTAATTTTTTTATAAATATTTAGAAAAATAATTAAATCTATTTTCATCAAAAAAATTAAAATATTTTTGAAAATTGTCATTCATTAAAGATAAATTTATAAAATCGTATCAAAATTGTGGTAGAATTGCAATTTCCCAAAAAAATACTCTATTTATAGAGAAAACTCATTTTAACTCTATTATATATTAAAAATTTGAGTAAAGTTTAGTTTTTTACTCCAAATTTTATTTTAGACTGGAAAATAGAAAATGGTTGAGGATGCTCTGACAAATCTATCTCTACTTCTGTGAACAAATTTAGTTATGCACCCTATAATAATTTCTCTACCACTGCCTCTGTAGACAGTTAGCTTATCAGTTATCACTGGTTACCCTTTACAACAAAACTGATCAAGAAAAGTTCTTAAGGATTCTCTCGCTCGAAGTATTCAAGTATGTATAAGAATTAAGAATTGGTCCACATGATACAATACAAGACTGATACATCTCGGCGTCATGGTCTTCAAAAACATGCTCCGTTGAATCATTCTTATATTGGGAATAAATACGATGTCTGAGTGGCTACATCATCCAAACACATATGCATTATTATATTATATTTTTCTAGTTTGTTTTAAGTGTCATTTTATTTTTTTTACCCACGAATTAAAAAATAGTTAATTTTACATATTTTCTATATAAAAACACGATTAACTATACATCTATTATATTTTAATCCATAAAAAATAATATAATATAAAATTAATAAATTTTGCGTCGAAAGTTGAGAATGACAACTTATTTTTTAACAAAAAAAAATCTCTACGACGACATTTAATATAAAACGGAAGGAGTATATATATATTCCTACAAGAGATCCAACAAAATGAAAAAAAAAGTCTGACAATATGATGAATCCTATTCTTTAACAACTGGTGTTGAGAAGGTTCGCGTCTTAAGAGCCCTGAGGCTTTTCATACTGCGGAAGTTCTAGAGGCTGAGGCGGTTGCTTTTCTGATTTTTTGTTGTTGTTCAGTAAGTTTTTCGCGTATAAAGACCCGAACACGATGACCTGATCAATGTACTTGGTTAGCTTTTATAGGATTTAATGGTTCAAGTCCCATAAAATGCAAGAGAATCAAAAGATGTACCGATCCGATACATTGCTCCCAGCTAAGTGGGTGAGAGAACCAAATGCATGAGAGCATGATGCTTGCAAGCTTTATTAAGACCAGATGAGAAAGGGATGTGGTGTTAGCTATTAAGATGGATTATTAGGATTGAGATTGAAATGTTTTTTTGTTTGTTTTGTTTTACATGTCTCGTTGTCATGATAGCATCAAACGTTAGAGCACCAAATGTCCTAATGGTGTAAGAAATGAAGAACTGGCTCGCTGTTGCAACCTGCATATTAGTCACTTGTAAGTTCAGTGGGAACTAAAAAACCCATAGTGGTTAGTTCAAACTAAAGTACCATACCCTGGACCTCTGAGACTACATAAACGAGGACAACACATGTTATTGTAATTACTAAGTAGAGCAGTAGAGGAAACTGAAACTTACTGTGGAAAGCAAAGCGATGTCAAGTAAACAATCTCTATGCCGAGAAACAAAATCTACAGCTAATAGTAAATCGCCTTGCAATATAAGTCCTACAAAAAAAAAGATTTACAAAATGATAAGCAAAGAGCATGATCGATATAAGAAGATAAAACTCTTAACAGTAAAGATTGCAGCAACAAGTAAGACTCTCACCAGTAAAACTCAGAACACAAGAACAAAGTGTTGTGTAGAATATTTGGTTATGTATCTCCATATTATATCCTTTAAAGAGTTTGTCTTGGAATGTGCTTGTAAAGCCATTGAATCTGTTAGATAGCCATTTACCAAATACACAATCTTGTGAGTAGTAACAACAAAGCTAAAACAGAGAAAGCAAAAGGTAAGAAAGCAAACTAAGGTCTTTAAGCCAGACTGTTGGAAGAACAAGAAGAGTGGTTAAAATCGCAAAGGTTTGAGCAGAGTCTAGAGATATCCCTGAGGTAATGCTCAGTGAAACGTTTGGGAGTATGCAGATGGCATACTTGTGATTACAGCCTAGGGTTCAAGGTTTCCGAACCTAGAGTTCATGAGTTAAAGTTTGGCAACCCTAGGATTAGGGTTTCCAAACCTAGGGTTAGGGTTCCTGAACCTAGGTTTAGGGTTTCAGGTTTAGGGTCTAAATTTTGGAAACCCTAGGGTTAGGAACCTAGGGTTAGGTTTCTGAACCTAGGGTTTAGGGTTTAGGGTTTTAAAATCCTAGGGTTTAGGGTTTAGGGCTAAGGTTCAGAAACCCTAGTATTAGGGTTAAAAACCCTAGGGTTAGGGTTTAGGGCTTAAGGTTAAAACCCCTAGGGTTAGGGTTTAGGGTTCAAAAACCCTAGGGCTTGGGGGTAAGGGTTTAGGGTTAAAAACCCTAGGGTTAGGGTTTAGGGTTAAAAACCCTAAGGTTAGGGCTTAGGGTTCAAAAACCCTAGTGCTTGGGGCTAGGGTTCAGAAACCCTAGTGTATAGAGTTTAGGGTTAAAAACCCTAAGGTTAGGGTTTAGGGTTTAGGGTTAAAAACCCTAAGGTTAGGGTTTAGGGTTCAGAAACCCTAGTGTATAGGGTTTAGGGCTAGGGTTAAAAAACCTTAGTGTTTAGAGTTTAGGGTTAAAAAACCCTAGTGTTTAGGGTTTAGGGTTCTAAAACCCTAGGGTTTAGGATTTAAGGTTTAGGGTTAAAAACCCTAGGGTTTAGGGTTAAAAATCCTTATTTTAAAAATATTTTAAAATATTTAATTTGGTTTTAAATGTTTGGTTTTATTAATACTAAAAGGTAATTGTTTAAATCAATAGTAATTAATTGAAATTTATAAAATAAGGATTCATAAAAATTATTAATATAAAAAAAATTATTATTTTATAAAACAAAAATAATAAAAATTGATATGATTTATTTGATAAAACTGAAACATTTATATCATTTAATGTTTACAAACTATTATAGTGTTATGTTTCTATTCCAATTTTTGGATCCCGAAAGATTTTTGATTTTTTTGAATTATCCAAAATGACGTCATTTTGGTAAATTAACGGTTGACTAACATTACTGACGGTCAACATATATATCGGCACGATTTTGATTCATATAGGATTTTTGAATATTTTATTAAATTTATGATGAAATATGCATTAGTACAAAGTTCTTGAAAAAAAAAGTACGACGCGTAAAATTTGTGTTAAAATTTTTTTTTTCTGCCTCCATGTATATAGATTACAGAAGAGATAGGTCTTGGTGGTTATAAAAAATAAATAACATAGAGGTAACGATTACTAGAGTTTTTTTCCCGCTTTCTAGTTTCTACCACACCACATTTTCGATATTTGGCAATATTCACATTTAACTCGACTATCTAGATGTGTTTCTTTCTCGAAAAAAATTCACCGAAAACAAAAATAAGAAATATGCAGATGGCATACTTATGATTACAGCCTAGGGTTCAGGGTTTCGGAACCTAGAGTTCAGGAATTAAAGTTTGGCAACCCTAGGATTAGGGTTTCCAAACCTAGGATTATGGTTCCTGAACCTAGGTTTAGGGTTTCAGGTTTAAGGTCTAGAGTTTGGAAACCCTAGGGTTAGGAACCTAGGGTTTAGGGTTTAGGGTTTTAAAACACTAGAGTTAAGGTTTAGGGTTAGGGTTTAGAAACCCTAGTATTTAAGGTTAGGGTTAAAAAACCCTAGGGAGGGTTTAGGGTTAAAACCCTAGGGTTAGGATTTAGGGTTAGGGTTTAGGGTTAAAACCCTAGGGTTAGGGTTTAGGGTTAAAACCCTAGGGTTAGGGTTAGGGTTTAGGGTTAAAACCCTAGGGTTAGGGTTCAAAAACCCTAGGGCTTGGGGGGGTTAGGATTTAGGGTTAAAAACCCTAGTGTATAGTGTTTAGGGTTAAAAACCCTTAGGTTAGGGTTTAAGGTTAAAAACCCTAGGTTAGGGTTTAGGGTTCAGAAACCCTAGTAAAAAACCCTAGTGTTTAGGGTTTATGGTTAAAAAAACCATAGTGTTTAGGATTTAGGGTTTAAAAACCCTAGGGTTTAGGATTCAGGGTTTATGGTTAAAAGCCCTAGGGTTTAGGTTTAACCCTATGGTTTAGGGTTTCAAAACCTAGGGTTAGGAACCTATGGTTAAGGTTTCCAAACTTAGGAATATGGTTTAAGGTTCAAAAATCCTAGGATTTAGGGTTAGTTAGGGTTCAAAAACCTTAGGGTTAGTTAGGGTTCAGAAACCCTAGGGTTTAGGGTTTAGGGTTCAGAAACCCTAGGGTTTAATATATATATATATATATACATATATATAATCATGATTATAGAGGTAACGTCGATGCAATCATAGTATTTCTTGGTGAACCAATTTCCCTGAACTTCTCATTTAGGAAGACGACCTTCCGAACAACAGAAAACGAAGTTGAAAAAGACTCAGTGGAAAAATATTGAACGCTCAATATTATTTCTATTTTTATTTTTTTATTCTATTTATCTAGAGTCACTTAATAAAGTATATGTTGTACTCGGTTTCTAAAATTTTATTTTAGATATTAGGTTACAAGTTAAAAATATTTTACAACAAAAATGTAACATTTATATTGCTAATTTATTTCTACATATTGGACAATAATGACTAGTTTTAGTCATTTTATAATACATTCATGATCAAATTTATGACCACAATCTAATTTTGTGACTTTAACACCAATAACATATTCTTCTAAGTAAATAACACATTGTGGATTCTTACAACTAATACACCCACAAGCGCATCCTCTGTATTCTTCAACTGTTAAAGAATTAATTATAGAGTTACTTGCTGGAGTGAAATTAACAACAACATCTTCCAATGATTGTTGAATGGCTGTGTTAAGATGATTGTTTTCTTCAATAAGGAGAGATGCCTCATCCAGAAATCCTTCAAGAACAGAAACTACTTTGGGAAAACTTTGAAGAAAATAAACAAATCGGAGCACATTCCTTGGATTCAGGGTATCCAAGAGGACATTGTCTCAACCTCTGAAGCAGGAGGGTCCTTCTCATCTTCGTTTACTTCATCTTTTTGTTAAGGTTTAGGGCTAGGGTTTAGAAACCCTAGTATTTAAGGTTAGAGTTTAGTGTTAAAAAACCCTAGGGTTAGGGTTTAGGGTTAAAACCCTAGGGTTAGGGTTTAGGGTTAAAAACCCTAGGGTTAGGGTTAGGGTTTAGGGTTTAGGGTTTAGGGTTTAGGGTTAAAACCCTAGGGTTAGGGTTCAAAAATTCTAGGGCTTGGGGGGGGTTTAGGGTTAAAAACCCTAGGGTTAGGGTTTAGGGTTAAAAACCCTAAGGTAAGGCTTTAGGGTTCAAAAACCCTAGGGCTAGGGTTTAGGGTTTACGGTTTAGGGTTTTTAACCCTAAATCCTAAACCCTAGTGTATAGTGTTTAGGGTTTAGTGTTAAAAAACCATAAGGTTAGGGTTTAGGGTTAAAAACCCTAGGTTAGGGTTTAGGGTTCAGAAACCTTAGTAAGAAAACCTAGTGTTTAGGGTTTAGGGTTAAAAAAACCCTAGTGTTTAGGATTTAGGGTTTAAAAACCCTAGGGTTTAGGATTTATGTTTAAAAACCCTAGGGTTTAGGGTTTAACCCTAGGGTTTAGGGTTTAGTGTTAAAATAACCCTAGGGTTTAAGGTTTCCAAACCTAGGGTTAGGAACCTAGGGTTAAGGTTTCCAAACTTCGGAATATGGTTTAGGGTTCAAAAATCCTAGGATTTAGGGTTAGTTAGGGTTCAAAACCCCTAGGGTTTAGGGTTTAGGGTTCAGAAACCCTAGGGTTTAATATATATATATATATAATCATGATTATAGAGGTAACGTTAATGCAATCATAGTATTTCTTGGTGAACCAATTTCCCGGAACTTCTCATTTAGGAAGACGACATTCCCAACAACGGAAAACTAAGTTGAAAAAGACTTAAGTGGAAAAATATTGAACGCCCAATATTATTTCGATTTCTATTTTTATTTTTTTTATTCTATTTATCCAGAGTCACTTAATAAAGAATATGTTGTACTCGGTTTCTAAAATTTTATTTTAGATATTAGGTTACAAGTTAAAAATATTTTACAACAAAAATGTAACATTTATATTGCTACTTTATTTCTACATATTGGACAATAATGAGTAGTTTTTAGCCATTTTATAATACATTTATGATCAAATTTATGACCACAATCTAATTTTGTGACTTTAACACCAATAACATATTCTTCTAAGCAAATAACACATTGTGGGTTCTTACAACTAATACACCCACAAGCACATCCTCTGTATTCTTCAAATGTTAAAGAATTAATTATAGAGTTACTTGCTGGAGTGAAATTAACCACAACATCTTCTAATGATTGTTGAATGTCTGCGTTAAGATGATTGTTTTCTTCAGTAAGGAGAGATGCCTCATCCAGAAATCCTTCAAGAACAGAAACTACTCTGGGAAAACTTTGAAGAAAACAAATCGGAGCACATTCCTTGGATTCGGGGTATCCAAGAGGACATTGTCTCAACCTCTGAAGCAAGAGGGTCCTTCTGATCTTCGTTTACTTCATCTTTTTGTTAGCGTTTCTCCAATATTCCGTCTTGAGAGATACAAGTTGAAGAATGCCAGTCGGGGATACGATTTTCCCATTAAAGAGTTTGTCGTTCCCGAAGATCCTAATTCTTTATAAAAATATTATTTTATCTAATTTATGAAAAGAAATTAATATGGTAAACCCACAAAAACTGAAATATATATATATAATAAAAATATGAGTTGTAAATAAATAAAACCTAGTATTATGAATTGTTGCAATATTTTGTTTACATCTCTCCTTTTTCAAAAGAAAAATGGTTTAATCTCTTCTTTGAAATTGTTTAAATTATATTTGGCTTTACATATTTTTAAGATGTAGTTTATTACAATAAAAATATGTTTTAGGATGGAACAAGATTTTCTCAGTCCAACGTTTGTTTACGGGTCTATCCAGATAATCTGTTGAACTTTTTATCCACGAGCTGAAAAACAATAATACAATCATAAAATGTGTGCAATCGAATTATCAACACTATAATAAGACCTAAAATGTTTGCTTGATGAAGTTACTAATTCGTAAAACAAAAGACGACGTCAAAACGAAAGAATGGTCAATAGTTCACACCTTGTTCCTGAGATAACATATTTTATTTACTAAAACATTTTCATAACAAAAAAAAGTTCCATGTGTTTTTGGTCTTCACATACCCAAATTATTAATGGAATGTATAAGCAATATTTTGCTTGATCCGTACTTCGGTCAACTCACAATTGCTGAATCAAAGTCAAACGGGGAGTATATAAACGACGGTGTTACATACATGTATAAAAATACCTACATGGCTGGCTACATGTAAGCGTTATTCATATACATGTGGGATGTGTACATACTGCATACATAGACGCGAAAAGATTCAAGTGTGGTGTAATTAAAACTGTTTATATATAAGTACAGCAGAGACGTTATAAACTAAGATTTGATAAATTAAAAAAAACATGATAAACTAATACTCCCTCTGTTTCATTATAAGTGTAACTTTAAGTTTTTGCACACGGATTAAGAAAATAATTAATTTTGCATATTTTCTATATAAAAACACAATTACCTATATACCTAACCATATTTCAACCAATAAAAAACTAAATTGCAGCATAAAATTAATAAATTTTGCATCGAAAGTCGAAAACAACACTTATTTTGTAACAAAAAAACTTCTCTAAAACGACATTTAATATGAAACGAATGGAGTATTTTTTTGTTAGTTTTATGTTGGGCTGATTCGAAATATAATACAATTAATAAAATAATACATAAATATATGATTTCATAAAAATTATAAATTAATAATATATATATATATATATGCATTTTATAGAAGTATGAATAAAATATTATATTGTTTATCTTATTACAAGAAAGTCTATCTTGATTTTTAGTGACATTTCAAAATATTTTGATAATATTTAATAAAATAATATCTAAAATTTATCTAAATTTTATGATATATATATTGTATATCCTAAATAATATACTCTTTGTATTAAATAGATGGTGTTTAAAAAAATATTTCAAATTAAATGATGTTTTTAAATTTTAATGTAAGTTATTGAATTTTATACTATATAACTTTTATATTTTGCAGCTTATTTTCTATTGGATGTTTTAGTTAAATAAATAATTAATGATAGTTTACTTAAAATATATACAAAACTAAATATTTTCAATACGTGTGTAGGAATTTAAACGTCAAGAAATTAGAAAACATAGAAAATATAACAAAAACCATATGAAAGTTATATTTATAAAATTTATTTAATATATAAACTGTAAAAATAACTGATTTCTAGTTTATAAAAAATAATATATTTTAATATATAAAAGCATAAATTGTTTAATATACATTGATAATTGCATAAATTAATAAATTACATTGCCTATAATTATTAATTTATACATAACTTATGTACACATCACGGGAATTTCCTTAATTAATATTTGTACATGTCATTATTACAGACTGAAAATTATCTTCAAAGAGGCATAAAAGCAGCTGCAGTGGAAGCTCTCAATGGAATTCTTAAAAATATCAATTAAAACAAAAAAAGAAAGAAAGAGAAGGAGTCCAAGTTCTCGTGGGAGAGCATCACGAAGGACAATTTCTCCATTTATATATAGATGGGTCTCCTAGTTTTACACATTTCATGATGTATTAATTTCTATCTTTAACACTAATTTTTTTTTTGAGAAAACGTTAATGATACTTTAATAAAATTCTTAAGACCATCGCCAGTGGATTACTTTTCTTTTCCAAAGCAGAATAATTCTATAATACATTTGAGTTTTATTCCAATTATATTAGAGTATTATATTTTGAGAAAGAGAATGATGAACATAAATTAAAAAAAATTGCGAAATTGTCAAGAATAACTTAAGTTAAGTATCACTTTGCAAAAATACACATTATCAAAAATAAATTAACATTTTGATTTACACTTTAGTGATTATTGTTTAGGGTTTAGTGTTAAATGGGTGAGGTTGAGTTTCTAATTTTTTTATAAATCTTTAGAAAAAATAATTAAATCTATTTTCATCAAAAAAATTAAAATATTTTTGAAAATTGTCATTCATTAAAGATAAATTTATAAAATTGTATCAAAATTGTGGTAGAATTGCAATTTCCCAAAAAATACTCTATTTATAGAGAAAACTCATTTTAACTCTATTATATATTAAAAATTTGAGTAAAGTTTAGTTTTTTACTCCAAATTTTATTTTAGACTGAAAAATAGAAAATGGTTGAGGATGCTCTGACAAATCTATCTCTAATTCTGTGAACAAATTTAGTTATGCACCCTATAATAATTTCTCTACCACTGCCTCTGTAGACAGTTAGCTTATCAGTTATCACTGGTTACCCTTTACAACAAAACTGATCTAGAAAAGTTCTTACGGATTCTCTCGCTCGAAGTATTCAAGTATGTATAAGAATTAAGAATGGGTCCACATGATACAATACAAGACTGATACATCTCGGCGTCATGGTCTTCAAAAACATGTAAGAGAAGACATTATTATAACGTTTACTAGAACACTTCTCCGTTGAATCATTCTTATATTGGGAATAAATACGATGTCTGAGTGGCTACATCATCCAAACACATATGCATTATTATATTATATTTTTCTAGTTTGTTTTAAGTGTCATTTTATTTTTTTTACCCACGAATTAAAAAATAGTTAATTTTACATATTTTCTATATAAAAACACGATTAACTATACATCTAATTATATTTTAATCCATAAAAAATAATATAATATAAAATTAATAAATTTTGCGTCGAAAGTTGAGAATGACAACTTATTTTTTAACAAAAAAAAATCTCTACGACGACATTTAATATAAAACGGAAGGAGTATATATATAGTCGTACAAGAGATCCAACAAAATGAAAAAAAAAGTCTGACAATATGATGAATCCTATTCTTTAACAACTAGTGTTGAGAAGGTTCGCGTCTTAAGAGCCCTCAGGCTTTTCATACTGCGGAAGTTCTGGAGGCTGAGGCGGTTGCTTTTCTGATTTTTTGTTGTTGTTCAGTAAGTTTTTCGCGTATAAAGACCCGAACACGATGACCTGATCAATGTACTTGGTTAGCTTTTATAGGATTTAATGGTTCAAGTCCCATAAAATGTAAGAGAATCAAAAGATGTACCGATCCGATACATTGCTCCCAGCTAAGTGGGTGAGAGAACCAAATGCATGAGAGCATGATGCTTGCAAGCTTTATTAAGACCAGATGAGAAAGGGATGTGGTGTTAGCTATTAAGATGGATTATTAGGATTGAGATTGAGATGTTTTTGTTTTGTTTTACCTGTCTCGTTGTCATGATAGCAGCAAATGTTAGAGCACCAAATGTCCTAATGGTGTAAGAAATGAAGAACTGGCTCGCTGTTGCAACCTGCATATTAGTCACTTGTAAGTTCAGTGGGAACTAAAAAAAACAAAGTGGTTAGTACAAATTAAAGTACCATACCCTGGACCTCTGAGACTACATAAACGATGACAACACATGTTATTGTAATTACTAAGTAGAGCAGTAGAGGAAACTGAAACTTACTGTGGAAAGCAGAGCGATGTCAAGAAAACAATCTCTATGCCGAGAAACAAAATCTACAGCTAATAGTAAATGGCCTTGCAATATAAGTCCTACAAAAAAAAAGATTTAGAAAATGATAAGCAAAGAGCATTATCGATATAAGAAGATGAAACTCTTAACAGTAAAGATTGCAGCAACAAGTAAGACTGTCACCAGTGAAACTCAGAACACAAGAACAAAGTGTTGTGTAGAATATTTGGTTATGTATCTCCATATTATATCCTTTAAAGAGTTTGTCTTGGAATGTGCTTGTAAAGCCATCGAATCTGTTAGATAGCCATTTACCAAATACACAATCTTGTGAGTAGTAACAACAAAGCTAAAACAGAGAAAGCAAACCTCAAAGGTAAGAAAGCAAACTAAGGTCTTTAAGCCAGAGTGTTGGAAGAACAAGAAGAGTGGTTAAAATTGCAAAGGTTTGAGCAGAGTCTAGAGATATCCCTGAGGTAATGCTCAGTGAAACGTTTGGGAGTATGCAGATGGCATACTTGTGATTACAGCCTAGGGTTCAAGGTTTCCGAACCTAGAGTTCATGAGTTAAAGTTTGGCAACCCTAGGATTAGGGTTTCCAAACCTAGGGTTAGGGTTCCTGAACCTAAGTTTAGGGTTTCAGGTTTAGGGTCTAGATTTTGGAAACCCTAGGGTTAGGAACCTAGGGTTAGGTTTCTGAACCTAGGGTTTAGGGTTTTAAAATCCTAGGTTTAGGGTTTAGGGCTAGGGTTCAGAAACCCTAGTATTAGGGTTTAGGGTTAAAAACCCTAGGGTTAGGGTTTAGGGCTTAGGGTTAAAACCCCTAGGGTTAGGGTTTAGGGTTCAAAAACCCTAGGGCTTGGGGGTAAGGGTTTAGGGTTAAAAACCCTAGGGTTAGGGTTTAGGGTTAAAAACCCTAAGGTTAGGGTTTATGGTTCAAAAACCCTAGGGCTTGGGGCTAGGGTTCAGAAACCCTAGTGTATAGAGTTTAGGGTTTAAGGTTAAAAAACCCTAAGGTTAGGGTTTAGGGTTAAAAACCCTAAGGTTAGGTTTAGGGTTCAGAAACCCTAGTGTATAGGGTTTAGGGCTAGGGTTAAAAAACCCTAGTGTTTAGAGTTTAGGGTTAAAAAACCCTAGTGTTTAGGGTTTAGGGTTCAAAAACCCTAGGGTTTAGGATTTAAGGTTTATGGTTAAAAACCCTAGGGTTTAGGGTTTAAAATCCTTATTTAAAAATATTTTAAAATATTTAATTTGGTTTTAAATGTTTGGTTTTATTAATACTAAAAGTTAATTGTATAAATCAATAGTAATTAATTGAAATTTATAAAATAAGGATTCATAAAAACTATTAATATAAAATAAATTTATGATTTTATAAAACAAAAATAATAAAAATTCATATGATTTATTTGATAAAACTCAAACATTTATATCATTAAATGTTTACAAACTATTATAGTGTTATGTTTCTATTCCAATTTTTGGATCCCGAAAGATTTTTGATTTTTTTGAATTATCTAAAATGACGTCATTTTGATAAATTAACGGTTGACTAACATTACTGACGGTCAACATATATATCGGCATGATTTTGATTCATATAGGATTTTTGAATTTTTTATTAAATTAATGATGAAATATGCATTAGTAAAAAGTTCTTGAAAAAAAAGTATGACCCGTAAAATTTGTGTTGAAATTTTTTTTTTTCTGCTTTCATGTATATAGATTAGAGAAGAGATAGGTCTTGGTGGTTATAAAAAATAAATAACATAGAGGTAACGATTACTAGAGTTTTTTTCCCGCTTTCTAGTTTCTACCACACCACATTTTCGATATTTGGACATATTCACATTTAACTCGACTATCTAGATGTGTTTCTTTCTCGAAAAAAATTCACCGAAAACAAAAATAAGAAATATGCAGATGGCATACTTATGATTACAGCCTAGGGTTCAGGGTTTCCAAACCTAGAGTTCAGGAATTAAAGTTTGGCAACCCTAGGATTAGGAACCTAGGGTTTAAGGTTTTAAAACCCTTGAGTTAAGGTTTAGGGCTAGGGTTTAGAAACCCTAGTATTTAAGGTTAGGGTTTAGGGTTAAAAAACCCTAGGGTTAGGGTTTAGGGTTAAAACCCTAGGGTTAGGGTTTAGGGTTAAAATCCTAGGGTTAGGGTTTAGGGTTAAAATCCTAGGGTTAGGGTTTAGGGTTAGGGTTTAGGGTTAAAAACCCTAGGGTTAGGGTTTAGGGTTAAAACCCTAGGGTTAGGGTTCAAAAACCCTAGGGCTTGGGGGTTAGGGTTTAGGGTTAAAAACCCTAATGTATAGTGTTTAGGGTTAGAAAAACCCTAAGGTTAGGGTTTAGGGTTACAAACCCTAGGTTAGGGTTTAGGGTTCAGAAAAACCCTAGTAAAAAACCCTAGTGTTTAGGGTTTATGGTTAAAAAAACCATAGTGTTTAGGATTTAGGGTTTAAAAACCCTAATGTTTAGGATTCAGGGTTTATGGTTAACCCTAGGGCTTGGGGCTAGGGTTCAAAAACCCTAGTGTATAGAGTTTAGGGTTTAAGGTTAAAAAACCCTAAGGTTAGGGTTTAGGGTTAAAAACCCTAAGGTTAGGGTTTAGGGTTCAGAAACCCTAGTGTATAGGGTTTAGGGCTAGGGTTAAAAAACCCTAGTGTTTAGAGTTTAGGGTTAAAAACCCTAGTGTTTAGGGTTTAGGGTTCAAAAACCCTAGGGTTTAGGATTTAAGGTTTATGGTTAAAAACCCTAGGGTTTAGGGTTAAAAATCCTTATTTTAAAAATATTTAAAAATATTTAATTTGGTTTTAAATGTTTGGTTTTATTAATACTAAAAGGTAATTGTTTAAATCAATAGTAATTAATTGAAATTTATAAAATAAGGATTCATAAAAATTATTAATATAAATAAATTTATTATTTTATAAAACAAAAATAATAAAAATTGATATGATTTATTTGATAAAACTGAAACATTTATATCATTTAATGTTTACAAACTATTATAGTGTTATGTTTCTATTCCAATTTTTGGATCCCGAAAGATTTTTGATTTTTTTGAATTATCCAAAATGACGTCATTTTGGTAAATTAACGGTTGACTAACATTACTGACGGTCAACATATATATCGGCACGATTTTGATTCATATATGATTTTTGAATATTTTATTAAATTTATGATGAAATATGCATTAGTACAAAGTTCTTGAAAAAAAAAGTACGACGCGTAAAATTTGTGTTGAAATATTTTTTTTTTCTGCTTCCATGTATATAGATTACAGAAGAGATAGGTCTTGGTGGTTATAAAAAATAAATAACATAGAGGTAACGATTACTAGAGTTTTTTTCCCGCTTTCTAGTTTCTACCACACCACATTTTCGATATTTGGCAATATTCACATTTAACTCGACTATATAGATGTGTTTCTTTCTCGAAAAAAATTCACCGAAAACAAAAATAAGAAATATGCAGATGGCATACTTATGATTACAGCCTAGGGTTCAGGGTTTCCGAACCTAAAGTTCAAGAATTAAAGTTTGGCAACCCTAGGATTAGGGTTTCCAAACCTAGGATTATGGTTCCTGAACCTAGGTTTAGGGTTTCAGGTCTAAGGTCTAGAGTTTGGAAACCCTAGGGTTAGGAACCTAGGGTTAGGTTTCTGAACCTAGGGTTTAGGGTTTTAAAACTCTAGAGTTAAGGTTTAGGGTTAGGGTTTAGAAACCCTAGTATTTAAGGTTAGGGTTAAAAAACCCTAGGGTTAGGGTTTAGGGTTAAAACCCTAGGGTTAGGGTTTAGGGTTAGGGTTTAGGGTTAAAACCCTAGGGTTAAGGTTTAGGGTTAAAACCCTAGGGTTAGGGTTTAGGGTTAAAACCCTAGGGTTAGGGTTAGGGTTTAGGGTTAAAACCCAGGGCTTGGGGGGGTTAGGATTTAGGGTTAAAAACCCTAGTGTATAGTGTTTAGGGTTTAGGGTTAAAAAACCCTTAGGTTAGGGTTTAGGGTTAAAAACCCTAGGTTAGGGTTTAGGGTTCAGAAACCCTAGTAAAAAACCCTAGTGTTTAGGGTTTATGGTTAAAAAAACCATAGTGTTTAGGATTTAGGGTTTAAAAACCCTAGGGTTTAGGATTCAGGGTTTATGGTTAAAAGCCCTAGGGTTTAGGTTTAACCCTATGGTTTAGGGTTTCAAAACCTAGGGTTAGGAACCTATGGTTAAGGTTTCCAAACTTAGGAATATGGTTTAAGGTTCAAAAATCCTTGGATTTAGGGTTAGTTAGGGTTCAAAAACCTTAGGGTTAGTTAGGGTTCAGAAACCCTAGGGTTTAGGGTTTAGGGTTCAGAAACCCTAGGGTTTAATATATATATATATATATATATAATCATGATTATAGAGGTAACGTCGATGCAATCATAGTATTTCTTGGTGAACCAATTTTCCTGAACTTCTCATTTAGGAAGACGACCTTCCGAACAACAGAAAACGAAGTTGAAAAAGATTCAGTGGAAAAATATTGAACGCCCAATATTATTTCTATTTCTATTTTTATTTTTTTATTCTATTTATCTAGAGTCACTTAATAAAGTATATGTTGTACTCGGTTTCTAAAATTTTATTTTAGATATTAGGTTACAAGTTAAAAATATTTTACAACAAAAATGTAACATTTATATTGCTAATTTATTTCTACATATTGGACAATAATGACTAGTTTTTAGTCATTTTATAATACATTCATGATCAAATTTATGACCACAATCTAATTTTGTGACTTTAACACCAATAACATATTCTTCTAAGTAAATAACACATTGTGGATTCTTACAACTAATACACCCACAAGCGCATCCTCTGTATTCTTCAACTGTTAAAGAATTAATTATAGAGTTACTTGCTGGAGTGAAATTAACAACAACATCTTCCAATGATTGTTTTCTTCAATAAGGAGAGATGCCTCATCCAGAAATTCTTCAAGAACAGAAACTACTCTGGGAAAACTTTGAAGAAAATAAACAAATCGGAGCACATTCCTTGGATTCGGGGTATCCAAGAGGACATTGTCTCAACCTCTGAAGCAAGAGGGTCCTTCTGATCTTCGTTTACTTCATCTTTTTGTTAGCGTTTCTCCAATATTCCGTCTTGAGAGATACAAGTTGAAGAATGTCAGTCGGAGATACGATTTTCCCATTAAAGAGTTTGTCGTTCCCGAAGATCCTAATTCTTTATAAAAATATTATTTTATCTAATTTATGAAAAGAAATTTAATATGGTAAACCCACAAAAACTGAAATATATATATATAATAAAAATATGAGTTGTAAATAAATAAAACCTAGTATTATGAATTGTTGCAATATTTTGTTTACATCTCTCCTTTTTCAAAAGAAAAATGGTTTAATCTCTTCTTTGAAATTGTTTAAATTATATTTGGCTTTACATATTTTTAAGATGTAGTTTATTACAATAAAAATATGTTTTAGGATGGAACAAGATTTTCTCAGTCCAACGTTTGTTTACGGGTCTATCCAGATAATCTGTTGAACTTTTTATCCACGAGCTGAAAAACAATAATACAATCATAAAATGTGTGCAATCGAATTATCAACACTATAATAAGACCTAAAATGTTTGCTTGATGAAGTTACTAATTCGTAAAACAAAAGACGACGTCAAAACGAAAGAATGGTCAATAGTTCACACCTTGTTCCTGAGATAACATATTTTATTTACTAAAACATTTTCATAACAAAAAAAAGTTCCATGTGTTTTTGGTCTTCACATACCCAAATTATTAATGGAATGTATAAGCAATATTTTGCTTGATCCGTACTTCGTTCAACTCACAATTGCTGAATCAAAGTCAAACGGGGCGTATATAAACGACGGTGTTACATACATGTATAAAAATACCTACATGGCTGGCTACATGTAAGCGTTATTCATATACATGTGGGATGTGTACATACTGCATACATAGACGCGAAAAGATTCAAGTGTGGTGTAATTAAAACTGTTTATATATAAGTACAGCAGAGACGTTATAAACTAAGATTTGATAAATTAAAAAAAAAACATGATAAACTAATACTCCCTCTGTTTCATTATAAGTGTAACTTTAAGTTTTTGCACACGGATTAAGAAAATAATTAATTTTGCATATTTTCTATATAAAAACACAATTACCTATATACCTAACCATATTTCAACCAATAAAAAACTAAATTGCAGCATAAAATTAATAAATTTTGCATCGAAAGTCGAAAACAACACTTATTTTGTAACAAAAAAACTTCTCTAAAACGACATTTAATATGAAACGAATGGAGTATTTTTTTGTTAGTTTTATGTTGGGCTGATTCGAAATATAATACAATTAATAAAATAATACATAAATATATGATTTCATAAAAATTATAAATTAATAATATATATATGCATTTTATAGAAGTATGAATAAAATATTATATTGTTTATCTTATTACAAGAAAGTCTATCTTGATTTTTAGTGACATTTCAAAATATTTTGATAATATTTAATAAAATAATATCTAAAATTTATCTAAATTTTATGATATATATATTGTATATCCTAAATAATATACTCTTTGTATTAAATAGATGGTGTTTAAAAAAATATTTCAAATTAAATGATGTTTTTAAATTTTAATGTAAGTTATTGAATTTTATACAATATAACTTTTATATTTTGCAGCTTATTTTCTATTGGATGTTGTAGTTAAATAAATAATTAATGATAGTTTACTTAAAATATATACAAAACTAAATATTTTCAATACGTGTGTAGGAATTTAAACGTCAAGAAATTAGAAAACATAGAAAATATAACAAAAACCATATGAAAGTTATATTTATAAAATTTATTTAATATATAAACTGTAAAAATAACTGATTTCTCGTTTATAAAAAATAATATATTTGAATATATAAAAGCATGAATTTTTTAATATACATTGATAATTGCATAAATTAATAAATTACATTGCCTAGGATTATTAATTTATACATAACTTATGTACACATCACGGGAATTTCCTTAATTAATATTTGTACATGTCATTATTACAGACTGAAAATTATCTTCAAAGAGGCATAAAAGCAGCTGCAGTGGAAGCTCTCAATGGAATTCTTAAAAATATCAATTAAAACAAAAAAAGAAAGAAAGAGAAGGAGTCCAAGTTCTCGTGGGAGAGCATCACGAAGGACAATTTCTCCATTTATATATAGATGGGTCTCCTAGTTTTACACATTTCATGATGTATTAATTTCTATCTTTAACACTAATTTTTTTTTTTTGAGAAAACGTTAATGATACTTTAATAAAAATTTTAAGACCATCGCCAGTGGATTACTTTTCTTTTCCAAAGCAGAATAATTCTATAATACATTTGAGTTTTATTCCAATTATATTAGAGTATTATATTTTGAGAAAGAGAATGATGAACATAAATTAAAAAAAATTGCGAAATTGTCAAGAATAACTTAAGTTAAGTATCACTTTGCAAAAATACACATTATCAAAAATAAATTAACATTTTGATTTACACTTTAGTGATTATTGTTTAAGGTTTAGTGTTAAATGGGTGAGGTTGAGTTTCTAATTTTTTTATAAATCTTTAGAAAAAATAATTAAATCTATTTTCATCAAAAAAATTAAAATATTTTTGAAAATTGTCATTTATTAAAGATAAATTTATAAAATCGTATCAAAATTGTGGTAGAATTGCAATTTCCCAAAAAATACTCTATTTATAGAGAAAACTCATTTTAACTCTATTATATATTAAAAATTTGAGTAAAGTTTAGTTTTTTACTCCAAATTTTATTTTAGACTGGAAAATAGAAAATGGTTGAGGATGCTCTGACAAATCTATCTCTAATTCTGTGAACAAATTTAGTTATGCACCCTATAATAATTTCTCTACCACTGCCTCTGTAGACAGTTAGCTTATCAGTTATCACTGGTTACCCTTTACAACAAAACTGATCAAGAAAAGTTCTTACGGATTCTCTCGCTCGAAGTATTCAAGTATGTATAAGAATTAAGAATGGGTCCACATGATACAATACAAGACTGATACATCTCGGCGTCATGGTCTTCAAAAACATGTAAGAGAAGACATTATTATAACGTTTACTAGAACACTTCTCCGTTGAATCATTCTTATATTGGGAATAAATACGATGTCTGAGTGGCTACATCATCCAAACACATATGCATTATTATATTATATTTTTCTAGTTTGTTTTAAGTGTCATTTTATTTTTTTTACCCACGAATTAAAAAATAGTTAATTTTACATATTTTCTATATAAAAACACGATTAACTATACATCTAATTATATTTTAATCCATAAAAAATAATATAATATAAAATTAATAAATTTTGCGTCGAAAGTTGAGAATGACAACTTATTTTTTAACAAAAAAAAAATCTCTACGACGACATTTAATATAAAACGGAAGGAGTATATATATAGTCGTACAAGAGATCCAACAAAATGAAAAAAAAAAGTCTGACAATATGATGAATCCTATTCTTTAACAACTAGTGTTGAGAAGGTTCGCGTCTTAAGAGCCCTCAGGCTTTTCATACTGCGGAAGTTCTGGAGGCTGAGGCGGTTGCTTTTCTGATTTTTTGTTGTTGTTCAGTAAGTTTTTCGCGTATAAAGACCCGAACAAGATGACCTGATCAATGTACTTGGTTAGCTTTTATAGGATTTAATGGTTCAAGTCCCATAAAATGCAAGAGAATCAAAAGATGTACCGATCCGATACATTGCTCCCAGCAAAGTGGGTGAGAGAACCAAATGCATGAGAGCATGATGCTTGCAAGCTTTATTAAGACCAGATGAGAAAGGGATGTGGTGTTAGCTATTAAGATGGATTATTAGGATTGAGATTGAGATGTTTTTGTTTTGTTTTACCTGTCTCGTTGTCATGATAGCAGCAAATGTTAGAGCACCAAATGTCCTAATGGTGTAAGAAATGAAGAACTGGCTCGCTGTTGCAACCTGCATATTAGTCACTTGTAAGTTCAGTGGGAACTAAAAAACCCATAGTGGTTAGTTCAAACTAAAGTACCATACCCTGGACCTCTGAGACTACAAAAACGAGGACAACACATGTTATTGTAATTACTAAATAGAGCAGTAGAGGAAACTGAAACTTACTGTGGAAAGCAAAGCGATGTCCAGTAAACAATCTCTATGTCGAGAAACAAAATCTACAGCTAATAGTAAATGGCCTTGCAATATAAGTCCTACAAAAAAAAAGATTTAGAAAATGATAAGCAAAGAGCATTATCGATATAAGAAGATGAAACTCTTAACAGTAAAGATTGCAGCAACAAGTAAGACTGTCACCAGTGAAACTCAGAACACAAGAACAAAGTGTTGTGTAGAATATTTGGTTATGTATCTCCATATTATATCCTTTAAAGAGTTTGTCTTGGAATGTGCTTGTAAAGCCATTGAATCTGTTAGATAGCCATTTACCAAATACACAATCTTGTGAGTAGTAACAACAAAGCTAAAACAGAGAAAGCAAAAGGTAAGAAAGCAAACTAAGGTCTTTAAGCCAGACTGTTGGAAGAACAAGAAGAGTGGTTAAAATCGCAAAGGTTTGAGCAGAGTCTAGAGATATCCCTGAGGTAATGCTCAGTGAAACGTTTGGGAGTATGCAGATGGCATACTTGTGATTACAGCCTAGGGTTCAAGGTTTCCGAACCTAGAGTTCATGAGTTAAAGTTTGGCAACCCTAGGATTAGGGTTTCCAAACCTAGGGTTAGGGTTCCTGAACCTAGGTTTAGGGTTTCAGGTTTAGGGTCTAAATTTTGGAAACCCTAGGGTTAGGAACCTAGGGTTAGGTTTCTGAACCTAGGGTTTAGGGTTTTAAAATCCTAGGTTTAGGGTTTAGGGCTAAGGTTTCAGAAACCCTAGTATTAGGGTTAAAAACCCTAGGGTTAGGGTTTAGGGCTTAAGGTTAAAACTCCCCTTAGGTTAGGTTTAGGGTTCAAAAACCCTAGGGCTTGGGGGTAAGGGTTTAGGGTTAAAAACCTAGGGTTAGGGTTTTAGGGTTAAAAACCCTAAGGTTAGGGTTTATGGTTCAAAAACCCTAGGGCTTGGGGCTAGGGTTCAGAAACCCTAGTGTATAGAGTTTAGGGTTTAAGGTTAAAAAATCCTAAGGTTAGGGTTTAGGGTTTAGGGGTTAAAAAACCCTAAGGTTAGGGTTTAGGGTTCAGAAACCCTAGTGTATAGGGTTTAGGGCTAGGGTTAAAAAACCTTAGTGTTTAGAGTTTAGGGTTAAAAAACCCTAGTGTTTAGGGTTTAGGGTTCTAAAACGCCTAGGGTTTAGGATTTAAGGTTTACGGGTTAAAAACCCTAGGGTTTAGGGTTAAAAATCCTTATTTTAAAAATATTTTAACAATATTTAATTTGGTTTTAATGTTTGGTTTTATTAATACTAAAAGGTAATTGTTTTAAATCAATAGTAATTAATTGAAATTTATAAAATAAGGATTCATAAAAATTATTAATATAATAAATTTATTATTTTATAAAACAAAAATAATAAAAATTGATATGATTTATTTGATAAAACTGAAACATTTATATCATTTAATGTTTACAAACTATTATAGTGTTATGTTTCTATTCCAATTTTTGGATCCCGAAAGATTTTTGAATTTTTTGAATTATCCAAAATGACTGTCATTTTGGTAAATTCTAACGGTTGACTAACATTACTGACGGTCACATATATATCGGCACGATTTTGATTCATTCCAATAATGATTTTGTTGGAATACTGTATTAAATTTATGAATGAAATATGCATTAGTACATCAAGTTCTTTGGAAAAATAAAAGTACGAACGCGTAATTTTGTGTTGAAATATATCTGCCTCCATGTATATACAAGATTACCAGAAGAGATAGGTCTTGGTGGTTATAAAAAATAAATAACATAGAGGTAACGATTACTAGAGTTTTTTTCCACGCGCTTTCTAGTTTCTACCCACACAACACTCATTTTTCGATATTTGGCAAATATTCACATTTAACTCGACTATCTAGATGTGTTTTCTTTCTCGAAAAAAATTACACCGAAAACAAAAATAAAAATATGGCAGATGGCATACTTATGATTACAGGCCTGGGTTCAGGGTTTCGGAACTAGAGTTCAGGAATCAGTTGGAAACCCTAGTGGGT